>JAJOZX010001628.1:0-22500 GCA_023014485.1 Bathynomus jamesi
ACTTATTCGGACTATAGTGAATTTAATTATCCCAGAAGAGTTCCTTGTTCCATGCACGGTCTGTGTGTATCATTTATATATATAAGTATATATATGAATATATCTATATATAAGTATATATATGTATATATAAGTATATATAAGTACATATATAATATGTAAATATATATATATATATATGTATATATATTATATATATATATAGCATTGTTGTGCCGCTAACAAAGATTTTAATGCGTCTATTTCTGAGGGGTGCGTACCAGATAATTTCAAGTTAGCAAACGTAACACCTATCTTTAAGAAAGGCGATAAAGGTGCGGCGGGAAATTATAGGCCAATCAGTTTAACGTCTGTTGTAGGTAAGCTACTGGAATCAATAATTAGGGATCGTATAGTCGAACACTTAGAAGTCCATAAGCTAGTTAGAAATACGCAGCACGGTTTTAGGCGAAACAAATCTTGCTTAACTAATCTTTTAGAATTTTTCCAAAGCGTGGTTGACGTTTACGATAGACATCGGGCGGTTGATGTAGTGTATTTAGATTTTCAAAAAGCGTTTGACACCGTGCCGCACAAAAGACTCATTGAAAAAACTAAGGCTCATGGAATCAGGGGTGTAGTAATAAATTGGCTAGAAGAGTGGTTGCGAGGTAGGAAACAGAGGGTGGTCGTTGATGGAGCGGAGTCGTGTTGGGCTAATGTAGCGAGTGGCGTTCCTCAGGGTTCTGTATTGGGCCCCTTGCTTTTTCTTATATATATTAACGATTTAGATGTCGGCCTAGTCAGTACAGTTTCAAAGTTTGCGGATGACACGAAGCTGGGTGGTAGGGCGATTAATGACGAAGATAGAGGTAAAATCAGGAAGATCTGAATAAAATCGTTGATTGGTCAGTCACATGGCAAATGAGATTTAACGTGATAAGTGCAAAATTTTGCATATAGGTTCGCGTAACGGTAATTTTGCGTATAGTATGTCAGGGAAAGATTTAACAAGCGTAGAGCAGGAAAAAGATTTAGGAGTTATAGTCACTGGTGATTTAAAAGTAGCGAAACAAAGTACAGCAGCGGTCAATAAGGCGAACAAAGTGTTAGGTTTTATAGCTCGAAATTTTGAGTACAAATCGCGCGATATTATAGTTCCTCTTTATAAATCATTAGTTAGACCCCATTTGGAGTACGCGGTCCAATTTTGGAATCCGCATATGCGCAAAGATATAGACAAAATCGAAAGAGTTCAAAGACGAGCAACTAAGATGATTCCGTCGCTTAGGTCAAAGTCGTACGAGGATAGGCTTAAGGAGTTAAAATTGAAAACACTCGAGACTAGGAGGTTAAGGGGTGATCTAATCCAGGTTTTCAAAATTATGAATGGGTTCGATAACGTAGATAGAGATAGCTTTTTCGAAATATCTCAATATAATATGACTAGAAATAACGGGTGTAAGTTGACAAGTAGAAGGTTCGAGACAGCAGTTGTCAAAAACTTTTTTACGCATAGAATAGTAAATAGCTGGAATATTTTGCCGGTAGAAGTAATTAGTAGCACGTCTATAAACATGTTTAAAAATCGATTAGACGCGTATGTTGATAGATTGGGTATAGTTTAAGGTAGTAAAATTAAGGCTTTCTGGGGATAGATCCCACAGCTCAACACAAGTGTTGTGGGATATAGGGAGGCAGCGACTTGGGTTAGGGGATAGTCTCTGTCCTTACACACCCCATTTAAAGAGATTCCTCTGCCGAGCGGTGCCCCCCATAGTACTGTGAGGTATTGAAAAACTCATGATCTTCACTTGCCCCACAAACACCTTTAAATGGGAGACCCAAAATGGGTGCACACACATTTCTACATTACTGTACAGTCTTTACAGCCACACCTACACCTTTCCTCCTAAGTATATATATTGTAATGTATATGGTTGTAAATTTTGACTTGGTCCTCAATCGATATGGTCCGTGACTTATTTTTCGTTGGTAAGGTACTAGTATTGATGGATACCGTAATGAAATTGACTGGATTCTTTGGATCTGATATATTTGCATGTCGGTTATAAATAGATATAGAGTGTAACATATTTGTGGATAGTAGTTTATTATGACTTGATGCTCTGGATCCAGAGATTCTATCTTTAGTTTTAAATCGATAATTAATTAGTTTTTAATTGATAATTATTTAGTTTTGCAAAAATTGGTCGTTGCGAATGTACAGGCAGTTGTTACATAAATTTCTTATGTTCTTGTGGTTCGGAACCCACGTAAAATTGTAGGTCCCCTCCGCTACCACGGAGGACATACACAATACACAATTCGAACACAGTTAGGTAGACCAGCCATGAGTGGATCTTCGGGTCTTTGTTGGTCTGAAACATTATATTTATATTTATTTATTTATATTTATTTGTTTATATATTTATTTATTTATATTTATTTATATTTATTTATTTATATTTATTTATTTATATTTATTTATTTTTAGTTATTTATTTTTAGTTATTTATTTTTATTTATTTATTTTATTTATTTATTTATATTTATTTATATATATTTATATTTATATTTATATTATTTATTATATATTTATATATTTACATATATATTTATATATTTATATATATATTTATATATTTATTTATATATTTATATATATTTATTTCTATATTTATTTATATATATATATTTATATATTTTTTATATATATTATTTATATATATATATTTATATATTTATTTATATATATATTTATATATTTATTTTTATATATATATTTATATATTTATTTTTATATATATATTTATATATTTATTTATATATACATATTATATATTTATTTATGTATATATATATATATATATTTATTTATATATATATATATTTATATATTTATTTATATAATGTTATAATGTTATAATGTTTCAGACCAACAAAGACCCTAGGATCCACTCATGGCTGGTCTACCTAACTGTGTTCGTAATCGTGTATTGTGTATGTCCTCCGTTGTGGCGGAGGGGACCTACAATTTTACGTGGGTTCCGAACCACAAGAACATAAGAAATTTATGTAAAAACTGCCGGTAATTTGGCAACGACAAATTTTTACGAAACTAAATAATTATCAATTTAAAACTAATTAATTATCGATTTAAAAATAAAGATAGAATCTCTGGATCCAGAGGATCAAGTCACAATAGACTACTATCCACAAATGTTACACTCTATATCTATTTATAACGGACATGCAAATATATCAGATCCAAAGAATCCAGTCAATTTCATTACGGTATCCATCAAGTCACGGTCCTTATCGATTGCGGACCAAGTCAAAATTTGCAACCATATACATTACAATATATACACTTACGAGGAAAAGTGTAGGTGTGGCTGTAAAGACTGTACAGTAATGTAGAAATGTGTGTGCACCCATTATGGGTCTCCCATTTAAAGGTGTTTGTGGAGCAAGTGAAGATCATGAGTTTTTCAATACCTCACAGTACTATGGGGGGCACCGCTCGGCAGAGGAATCTCTTTAAATGGGGTGTGTAAGGACAGAGAGTATTCCCTAACTCAAGACGCTGCCTCCCTATATCCCACAACACTTGTGTTGAGCTATGGGATCTATCACCGCAAAGCCTTAATTTTACTACCTTAAACTATACCCAATCTATCAACATGCACGTCTAATCGATTTTTAAACATGTTTATAGACGTGCTACTAATTACTTCTACCGGCAAACTATTCCAGCTATTTACTATTCTATGCATAAAAAAGTTTTTGGCAACTGCTGTCTCGAACCTTCTACTTGTCAACTTACACCCGTTATTTCTAGTCCTATTATATTGAGATATTTCGAAAAAGCTATCTCTATCTACGTTATCAAACCCATTCATAATTTTGAAAACCTGGATTAGATCACCCCTTAACCTCCTAGTCTCGAGAGTAGTCAATTTTAACTCCTTAAGCCTATCCTCGTACGACTTGACCTAAGAGACGGAATCATCTTAGTTGCTCGTCTTTGAACTCTTTCGATTTTGTCTATATCTTTGCGCATATACGGATTCCAAAATTGGACCGCGTACTCCAAATGGGGTCTAACTAATGATTTATAAAGACGAACTATAATATCGCGCGATTTGTACTCAAAATTTCGAGCTATAAACCCTAACACTTTGTTCGCCTTATTGACCACTGCTGTACTTTGTTTCGCTACTTTTAAATCACCAGTGACTATAACTCCTAAATCTTTTTCCTGCTCTACGCTTGTTAAATCTTTCCCTGACATACTATACGCAAATTACCGTTACGCGAACCTATATGCAAAATTTTGCACTTATCCACGTTAAATCTCATTTGCCATGTGACTGACCATCAACGATTTTATTCAGATCTTCCTGAATTTTACCTCTATCTTCGTCATTAATCGCCCTACCACCCAGCTTCGTGTCATCCGCAAACTTTGAAACTGTACTGACTAGGCCGACTTCTAAATCGTTAATATATATAAGAAAAAGCAAGGGGCCCAATACAGAACCCTGAGGAACGCCACTCGCTACATTAGCCCAACACGACTCCGCTCCATCAACGACCACCCTCTGTTTCCTGCCTCGCAACCACTCTTCTAGCCAATTTTTACTACACCCCTGATTCCATGAGCCTTAGTTTTTTCAATGAGTCTTTTGTGCGGCACGGTGTCAAACGCTTTTTGAAAATCTAAATACACTACATCAACCGCCCGATGTCTATCGTAAACGTCAACCACGCTTTTGGAAAAATTCTAAAAGATTAGTTAAGCAAGATTTGTTTCGCCTAAAACCGTGTTGCGTATTTCTAACCAGATTATGCACTTCTAAGTGTTCGACTATACGATCCCTAATTATTGATTCCAGTAGCTTACCTACAACAGACGTTAAACTGATTGGCCTATAATTTCCCGCCGCACCTTTATCGCCTTTCTTAAAGATAGGTGTTACGTTTGCTAACTTGAAATTATCTGGTACGCACCCCTCAGAAATAGACGCATTCAAAATCTTTGTTAGCGGCACAACAATGCTATCTTTTAATTCTTTTAGTTGTATGGGATATATGGAATCCGGACCCGGTGATTTACGCGTTTTCATTTTATCAATATAGCGCATTACTTCCCCTTCACTAACGACAATATTATCCAAAATATTACCATTATCAAAAGGTATTATGTCTATGACCGTAGGGATATTCGTTACATCTTCTATAGTAAAAACTGACATAAAAATTCGTTTAGCAAGGTAGCCATTTCCTTGTTTTCAGAGACTAGATCTCCATTTACATTTTTCAATGGACCTAGGACACTTTTTACTGGATTTCTATTATTGACGTATTGAAAGAATCGTTTGGGGTTTTCTTTACCCTCACGAGCTATGGAGATTTCAATTCGCGCTTGGACTTTTTTATTACACTTTTCGCTTCACGCCTCAGAGATATGTAGTTGTTTCGTAACAACAAATTGTCTTTATCGCACTTATGTTGCCTATAAGCCCTATCTCTACTCTTTATAATGTCTCGTACTCTAGAAGTAAACCACAAGGGCAGGGCTTGTTGTTTACTTTCGCACGCTTAATTTTGTACGGTACACATTCCTCATTTATAGTCCTAAATACCGTTACGAACGATTCCCACATTAGTTTTGCGTTGGAGTTCCCCATTACGTTTTCCCAATTGACGTGTGAAAATTTATTTCGAAATTTACTAAAGTCTGCGTGCTGGAAGTTAGGAATTTTAGTCGAGTTAGTTGGTTTCGAGTGACTTACTGAGAGGACAAACTCTACCATATTGTGATCGCTATTGCTCAACGGTTCTATTACTTGAAGATCAGTAATTAGCCTATCATCCGTAGTTATTACTAAATCTAAAATACTGTCCAACCTCGTAGGTTCCCCAACCTTTTGAATAAGAAAGCTATCCTCGAGAAAATTAACTAAACGATTACCTTCCGCGTCTCCCTGCATTGTGTCGTAATTCACGTTGGCGCAATTAAAGTCACCCATAACTAAAGCCTGCTCACTACCGATTATTCTCTTTAGTTCACGATATAACGCTTCGTCCGTATCAGCTGTTTGATTTGGGGGCCTATATATAACCGCAACAAGAAGTTTGAAATCGTTCAATTTAAGTTCTGCTGTAGTTGAACTTATCGGTTCTGGAATTGAGTGCTTTACTTCTATAACGTTCGCAATATTATCTTTGATATACAACATAACACCGCCTCCTCGCCTACCTATTCTGTTTTAACAAAAAGTCTATAACCTTTAATTTGATATTCCCCTACAAAGTCACGTGTTTCAGTGCTAAGCCACGATTCATTTATCGCAATTAAATCATAGTCTTTACAAGCAATTAAGGAAAAAAATTCGTTTATTTTATTTCGTAGGCTACGAGCATTTAAGGATAGAACCTTCAAATTGCTTGCAATTACGACACCTTCGCGAGCGCGGGGGAAACTTGTAGAATTTACGCTGGGACCGTTCGAGTTACGGCAACCTGAAAAGAAGAGACAGTATTATGAAATAGTCTTCCTAAACGCGCAGCTCCTACGTCATTAAGATGAAGTCCATCTTCGAGGAACAAGTCCCTCCTGCCGTAGAAACTGTCCAAAAATTCGCATAATGCACTCCTTCCTGTTGGCAAAGAGACTTTAGGTTATTGTTAATATAGGTCGCCTTGCTGTAGAAATCGTTACGTTGGATAATTCGAGGAAGTATACCTGTTAAGACAATCTTATTAGTTTTCTCCTTTAGTCGCTCTATTAAGTCCCTGTACCTAGCCAGCAGTTCTTCCGATCTAGAATTTAAAACGTTATTAGTACCGACATGAATAACATACGTTGTGTCCTCGGCGGTACCTCTGTAAAATGGTCAACACTATTAGTTATATCCTCCACCCTTGCACCAGGGTAGCAGTAACGGCGCCCACGACGAGGATTTCTCCACAGAATTCCTCGAGCTGCCCTCGAACAATGGAATCGCCAACGAGTCGTATTTCCGGTTCATCAGCATCTTCGAAACCTAAAACAGAAAACTTATTGCTTGTTATTACTGGTAGACAAGTCTTTGCTTTTCGCAATGGGGCTCCATTTCGCACTCGAACGAAGGGTTGGGAACTAGGGGAAGAGAGAGGGCTATTAATACTTTTTATATTATTAGTAGAAACTGAGGCATGAGGGGTCGTAACTGGAGTCTCAAGGGAATCCAATTTTTGCCGTCAGAAGCATCACGCTTTCTTGAAGCCTCACCCTGTCTCCCTCTCACGGTCTAATTCGTTCCTCAGGACTTCCATGCTTGAGCACCACCTGCAAACTAATTGTTCATTATTATTAGCCATTGTAAACGCGTAAGCGGCAAATTTCCCTTCACAGCGACTGCAAGTACTTGACGGGGGTGCCATGCTTTTAATTAGTTAAAAAAATAAATAAAAAAAAACACAAAACGAGCGTCTGGAAATTAATAAATTACAACGTAGGTCTACCGCGTGCTTATTGTGCCGTCACCTGCGAAAACCCGCAAAATTGTTCTTGAAACGCAGAAACAGGTTCTTGTAACACAATTTTATGCTAAATGAATATATAATTAAGCTACCGACGAAAGAAATGTTAAAGGAAAAGTATTAAATGAAACTTATCTGGTCACTGTTTACTGGCTTAATCCTTTTTTCCCACGGTAGGTGACCTTATATATTTATTTATATTTATATATTTAATATATATATATATATATATATATATGGTACTAATTGTAATGTACAGACCCCCAAACACGCCAACCTCAAAATTTTCAGATTCCATTACAGAGGTAAGAAACTTGTAAAAGATCTACATTCTCCAACCCCAAATATTTTTCTCTGAGGTGATTTTAATTTCCCATTCATGAAATATAAAAGGATAGGAAAAAATATATGTATACACCAGGACAAGGGGGGCACACGAGAAGACCAGGATCAGGTAAAAATGCTACTAGCTTTAGCTGATGAATTTATGTTAACGCAAGAAATAACAGAAAACACAAGAAAAAACAACTGCCTAGATTTGGTATTCACAAACAACAGTAATCTAATTGATAATGTGGAAATATCCCCAACTAGGATATCAGACCACAACATCATTGAAATAACAACTAATATAAAGGCAACAGGAAAGGAAAGAACACGCACAACAGAAAGAAGCAAATTCGAAATTTTTAATTTTCACTCCAAAGCTATAAACTGGGAAGATGTGACATCCAGCATGGAAGTAATAGATTGGAAAACCATTTTCGAGGCCAAGACAAAGGAAGAGATGCTAATGACGTTAGAGGAGAGGACGTTAGAAATTGTGGAAAAACATGTCCCAAAGATACAACAAAGAGGAAAGAGAAGCAGGTTCGAAAGACAAAAGAGGGCATTGTTCCGAAAGAGAAAAAGAGTGACTGCAAAATTAAGTAATTGTAAAAATAACATCAGAAAAATATTAAATGATAAACTGCAAAGTATCGATGTCGTCATACAGGAACTAATCGAGAAGCATACAGAAAAAGAAGAAGATGACGCTATAGAAGCGATAAAGGCTAACTCAAAGTACTTCTATAATTTCGCAAAAAGAAAGTCGAAAAACTATGCGACTATCGGGCCTTTAAAAAATGAGAACAGTGATTTATCTGATGATCTAACAGAAGTAGCTGAAATATTAAAAGCTCAGTATGAATCATCTTTCAGTATCCCAAAAACTGACAAACTGATATGCGATAGAAACGCGTTCTTTGAAGAAGAACCACAAGGGGAAAGTATAACGGATTTCGACTTTACGACGGAGGATATTGCACAAGTCATAGGGAAACTAAAAACACACTCAGCGGCAGGACCGTATAAATGGAATGCCACACTGATCAAAATCTGCAAGAATGCAATCGCTGAGCCCCTATACTGGATATGGAGACGATCATTAAACACGGGAGAAATACCGGGCATCCTGAAGAGCGCGAGCATAGTCCCAATATATAAAGGAGGAGATCGATCCGAGGCCAAAAACTATAGGCCAGTGTCGCTTACATCTCATCTCTCCAAAATATTTGAAAGAATTGTTAGACAGAAAATCTATGACTTTTTGGAAACTCAGAAAAATTCAATGATAACCAACACGGGTTTCGGTCAGGCAGATCATGCCTGTCACAACTAATGGAACACTACAACAACATTATTGATTCACTTGAAAGTAATGAAAACTATGATGTACTATGCACAGACTTTGCTAAAGCGTTCGACAAGTGTGACCATGGAATCATAATACATAAACTGAAATATATGGGAATAACAGGAAAGTAGGGAAATGGATATATAATTTCCTTAGTGAGCGGAGGCAAGTCGTTACAGTACAAGGAGTGTCTTCATCAGAATCAGAGGTCCTCAGCTCAGTACCACAAGGAACGGTATTAGCTCCACTACTCTTCATAATCATGCTAACTGACATAGATGAGGACGTTACCAGAGACAGCACAGTAACATCCTTTGCAGATGACACAAAGATCAGTAGAAAAATACGAAACCAGAAGACATAGGATCTCTACAAACCGACATAACAAAATTTACAAGTGGACGGAAGACAACAATATGAAGTTTAACACCGAGAAATTTCAGCTATTACGGTACGGAAAAAGAGAAGACCTAAAGTCCATGGAATATTATACCCCAAATGGACAGGAAGTCCAGAGAAATTCCAGAGCAAAAGATTTAGGGGTTGTAATGACAGATGATGCGAAATTTGAAACACAAAATAAGAGAGCAGTAAACAGAGCAAAGAGAATAACGGGTCAGATATTGAGAACTTTTAAACGAAGGGATAGGAATGTAATGATCCCTCTACTGAAAACCTGATAATACCCAAACTGGAATACTGCTCGGTCCTAACATCCCCATATAAAAAAGAAGACATTAGACAGCTGGAGGGGATTCAAAGAAGTTTCACAGCCAAGATCAATGGGTGCAAAGAACTAAATTACTGGGAAAGGTTACGAGAACTAGACCTATATTCACTATAAAGGAGAAGAGAGAGATACACCATTATTTACACTTGGAAAATAATGGAGAAAACTAGTCCCTAATCTTACTCTGAATCCCATAACTCCCCAAACAACGGTGGAAAGTAGAAGCGGTAGACTGTGTCGTATTCCCAAATTGAAGGCGAGACAGGGAACATCCTTAACCCTGAAAGAAAAATAGTTTTGTAGTGAGAAGACCAAAACTATTAATCAGTTGCCCAAAGACCTAAGAAACACGAAGGGAGTTGCAGTGGAAATCTTCAAAAGAAGACTTGACGCCTGGCTCAGAACAATCCCGATGAGCCGGGCGTACCTGGCTATGTGAGGTGGAGAGCGCAAGAATCCAACTCACTACTTCACCAGGCCAACTCGAGAGGAGGGGCGACACGCTTGACCTTCGCGAAATGAGAAATCATCATGTGGAACCTTTGTAAGGTTGTAAGGTAAGGTATAGATATATATATATATATATATATATATATATATATATATATATATAATATTATATATATACATTTAACTGCAAACACGCAGTATAATTAACGTAAAGAACGACGCTTGTATAGGAGATATTCCGCGCAAGATGAGAGAGAGAACGAAACAAATGAAAAAAATGAGGTAACCACCCGGGAATCGAACCCGGGATCTTCCGATTGCCGGTCAGATATGATAACCATTACACCATGGGCCTCACTCTTTCAAATGCCGTAATTCTTCTACATACGCGCAGAAACCAAAGCCCCAAGGGGCACCTCCAGCATGCCGTAACATTATATACATTTAACTGGAAACACGCAGTATAATTAACGTAAAGAACGACGCTTGTAAAGGAGATATTCCGCGCAAGATGAGAGAGAGAACGAAACAAATGAAAAAATGAGGTAACCACCCGGGAATCGAACCCGGGATCTTCCGATTGCCGGTCAGATATGATAACCATTACACCATGGACCTCACTCATTCAAATGCCGTAATTCTTCTACATACGCGCAGAAACCAATGTCCCAAGGGGGCACCTCCTGCATGCCGTAACATTATATACATATAACTGCAAACACGTAGTATAATTAACGTAAAGAACGACGCTTGTATAGGAGATATTCCGCGCAAGATGAGAGAGAAAGAACGAAACAAATATATATATATATATATTATATATATATATATATATATATATGTTAACCCCTCCGTCTATGGCCCTGGGGTGGTTCGGATTGACGGGGGTTCTGGTTTAGGAGGCAAGCAACGGATAGGTGCCTTGAAGTGGTTTTTCTACTATGTTACTCTCCGAGTTTTCTATAGTGGCTCGGAGGACTCTGGTAGATTTGCAATCTAAATGCTGAAGGTTCCAGATTCTTCTTATAGCGTATCCGGAAAGTTTTCTAAGTTTTTTGAAGATAGCAAGGCTCGAAGGGGACAATAAAAAGTTTCTCACTGTAAATTTACTGCTAAAAAATACAGGTAGTGCTCAGCCTCTGAATTAGCTTCTGAATGACAATGGATGAATTTGAATGGGTTTATATACCCAAAAACTGCTAACATTATTATTATTAAATGCTAAGAAGGCTGTATTATTTTGCACAATATTTGAAAATAAGTAAATTTTTTAGCTGTGGTAAGGTTTGAACGAGTAAACAAAATATTTGAAGACGAAACCATATTTTATCTTAAACCGCGACTTTTCAGATCTGATGTTATCATGATCTGCCAAGTTAACTAAAAGTGGAAATCGGACTAGCATCTTTACACTAAAATATGCATATGAGTGAAATTTTAAGGTTTAAGATGTACAATTTTAATGCTTAGGCAAGACATGATCTCATTTTTTATAACGAAAGAGAGTGTATACAAAATGTGAACATTGCAAAGCTTAACAGGATTCCTTATTAAGCGAAATCTAAAAAATGATTATGAGATTTAAAAAACTAACAGGTCACCAATTATTTAGCAAAGTAGAAAGTGAATCAAATATTTTATCCAAACTCGCGTTGGGCGATTTTGGTCCTTATGTAAAAATGAATACACACACGTACATACTATGAGTATAGGCATTATATAAAGTTAAATATATAAGATTATACATGAACCATATAACACATGAATTTTTAAAATGGATACTTTTTCTTACAATGGATACAGAGACTATATAAATGAATACAAGAATTACATGAAGGATAAGATAATATAGGAATATGGGAATTATTTATGGTTCATTTTTACAGGGCTCTTCCCTCTAGAATGATATTAATATAATAACGTAACATCCTAACTAAGGCTAACTAGATGATAACTATTGGTTTTATAATACAGATTATATATACACATAAGTCGGGTGGTTTAAGTCTAGTTCACGTGGTCTGGGTACGCACTCTTGGTCGTGCATAAATAGTTTCATGTTCCGTGTCACTGGGTTTTCTTTGTTCCCAGAATGATCTTTCATCACAAATACACCGAGGATAATAGCACACACAATAATGATACTAACGGCAGATGTTGAGAAAATGGTTACCGGTGTTGTAGTATTTGTAAGAGGTTGTTTTGGTTATCATCCGAAATTTTAAACCGGCCTCAATTGATCATTCCATTCAGGGCATGCAGTTCGGGTAGGATGGTTACAGGTTTTTATGGAGAGATTTAAGATCTCTATGACGGGTTTAAATTTAATTTGCGACGGAAATGGGTATGAGTTATTAAGGGTAACCTTATACGGGTTGCATATTTGGAGGGATTTTGAACGCAAGGAGCAACAATGGTAGCCGAATAATCATAGGGATTGTAATGAGGAATAATTTGATGGACACTCAAGGGTAGCGGCAGTCCTGTTCGCGAAGGAAACCAGATGTCTGGTCCAATTCGTAGTTGGATGGTTTTAGGGGAATGAAATTTTTTAAATGAACATACGGGGGCATGCGGTCACGAATTAAAATCGACAAAGCAAGACCTAGTAGTGGGAAGAATATAACTGGTTTGAGTGGAGGCAGATGAGTTGTTATTTGGTTGCGGGAATCGGCAATGCCGGACGTCGCTATCTGAATCATAGAATAAGCTGATAGATCTTTGGTGAGGAAAAGGTTAGGTGGTACGGTGGGTAAATACAATCGATAGACATTAGAGTTATTTGGTAGGGTGTTGGGAAAGGGTGAAATCTATATGTCATAAGTGAGGAATCGAAAAATGGTATAATTATGAGGTATGTGTAGGGGCGTCTGGTCCATGTATAGTCCAGGTGTATTCTAGAAATTGAGGGTAATTAGTGTGGTTGAGTGGGAATATGGGTGATAATTTTAATTGTGACTGCGGGTGTGAATCAAGGACTGGAGTATTTTCCATGGTATTAGGGTGGAAAGAGTGATTTTTCCATGGGCTAGCTGGGTTGCACTCAAAACCTTGAATGAATCGTAGTTATTCGTTGTAAGTATTTATCGATTAGTGTTACTTGTATGTTCATTATTTCTATTAATTCTAGATATCGTTTGTGTTCTTTGTATTGAGCTAACATGGATTCAAGGTATGTGAATCTGTCCGAAAGGGAGTGAAGGAAGCGATTGTTTTTCGTGTAATGACCTAATAGTTTGTTCTAACATGTGTCCATTATATTGTCGATTCCGAGCGAAGAGATTCAATTTAAGTTCAACTCTTTTAATATCTTCTTCGGTTGCTAATCCGAATAAACCTTTGAACAGTTTCCCTCCTATATCTATCAGTCCCCTTTTACTTCTTTGGTTAAAGTTTCGGAATTTTTGGTTCAGTTTGTATCCATGGTAAGGCTAATATTTCTGATAGGGCGCGTGCTGTAGTTTGAATATTTTTCGAGGGTATTTCTAACAGGCGACTTATCTGATCTTTTCCTTGGAAAGAATTTTGGACTTTACTTTCAAACGTTTCTAATGGGTTTGTATCTGAAGGAGATTGATTTTAATCTAGCAGGGGGTTGCAAATTTATATAAAGGTCTGCATGCCCTTTCAAAAATTTACCTTCTGCAAGTTTTTCTATAACCAACTCCGGTAGAAATTTTAATGCTAGGTCGGACAAGAGTAAATAATTTGGAAAATTATAAGGGGGACAATTTTATCATTTCTACGCCTTAGGTTATACGGAGCGGGGGTAGTTGTGTGGATACTTGTGTGGATACTTGTGTTGGTGGGCGAAGGGGTCGGCCTCGTTTTGGTGTAATGGGGTCGACCGTTGAGCTCGATTCTGAGCGGGTTCGTTTCTTATGTGAAGGTTCTAGTTCACGTGGGTGATGCATTTGCGGGCGGTATGTCGGGTCCGTGCGTCGATCATCAATCGGCGAGGGTGGTGACAGAGGAGATGGTGGAGTTGGAGGAGATGGTGGAGTTCCACTGAGTGATTCTCTCGAAGGGGTTTCTCCAGGGTCTGGGTCCGATGGGACGCTTGGCTCTGGGGCCTCCTCTTGTTCAGAGATTGCCTCGAGTAATGGTGGTATTACGAGGTACCAATCTTCGTCATGGGTAGCGGTTCCCGCGGTGACTACTTCAGTTTTTTTATCCCTGCCCGATTTGTTAATATCTTGACCTTTTGAAGGATAGGCGGCTCGAACGCCTGGCAGCTGTTTTTTGGGAAGGTGTTGCTCGGAAGCTATCTTCAAATTGTCAGCGTGAATGATCTTTAGTTTGGAATGATCCCGGAGGTCGAGGATTTCATAACGATTTTTTCCGAGGTCTTTCATAATCCTATATGGGCCATCCCATTTTGGGTATAATTTGCGATGAGCCCCTGGCGGTTTCACGCTCTTCAGATAACATCGCATACCAACGATTATAGTCCGTTGACGGGGATGACGCCTATGTTGTTCTTGCTCCATCTGTTGGTTTCGTTGGTCGAGGGCATAGCGGATTATGTCAAAAATCTTGAAAGATCGTTCAGCTAGTTGCTGATTTGCTTCTGCCATTTCGGAAGATGTTAGGACTGCCGGGTCGGTTTGGTCGGGCAAATCAAAAGGTAGACGCTTGTCGTAGTGATATAGAACGAAATGAGGGTGTCCCCGATGGACACATTATAGCCATTGTTGATGGCTGTTTGTACCATGGGAAGGGAATCATCCCATGTACGGGAGGATGCATCGACAACGTGGCGCAGGGCTTCCAAGATCTTTCGATTGTGTCTTTCCACTAAGCCGTTTGCCTGCGGGTGGTATGCCACAATGTGTGTATTTTTAATTCTACACATGTTACAAAGTGACTCGAACAGTTTGGAAGTGAAACTACGGGCGTTATCCGAGATTAGGATGGAAGGAGTGGTATGGTTTTGGATGACGCGTTCCACTAGGGCTCTTGCCACAGTTTCCGAGGTCTGATCTGGAATGGCGGCTACTTCGCTGTAACGCGAGAAGTGGTCCGTAAACACAATGATGTACTGATTTCCCTTTGATGTTTTGGGAAATGGTCCCAGTATATCCATTCCAGTTCTTTGCCAGGGCCTCTGGCATACTGGATATTTATGCATTGGAGCGGTGGATGGTACGTTGCCCTTATGCTTTAAACACGACGGACATTCGGCGATGTATTCATGTACCGTTCTGTTCATCTCGGGAAAATGGTATCGCTCCAAAAGACTTTTGATGGTGCGATCCGGCCCCATGTGTCCATAAAAAGGTGAGTCGTGACAAAGTCCAATGGCTATATCAACGAGATCCTTTGGTATCTCCACGAGGTCGTTTCCATCTTCGTCCTGAAATGTACGAGCCCATCTTTGAGGTTGTACTGTTCTTTTACCTTCGATGGTTCCTTTTGTTCCAGGCGCGCCCGAAGGTTTTGGGTGTGTTGTCCTGTTGTTGGGAGTATTGCAGACACTCGTAGTCGAACACAGGAAGAATCCTATTTTATTCACTCGGGCGTCGGGCTTGAGTCTCGACAATCCGTCTGGAATAACTTGCAGTTTTCCCGGTTTGTATACGATTTTCGCTGCAAAATCCTGAATCAACAGAGCCATCTACTCAATCGTCCTTCAAGTAGCTTGTCCTTGAAGAGGTACGTGAGTGGCTTATGATCAGTCTTGATGGTTACATCGTAGCCATAGACGATATTTCGGAATTTTTTCAAAGCCCAATATACCGCTAGGGCCTCTCGGTCCGTAGTGGAATAATTCCGTTGAGGTGCAGAGAGAAGTTGACTGGCATAAGCAATGGGTAATTCCACACCATCTACGTCCTGTAATAGGACGGCTCCTAGTCCATAGGAGGAAGCATCTGTGGCTATGATGAAGGGTCTTGTGTAATCAGGATATTGTAATGGGATGACAGGTTAGTTTATTAATTAAAGTTTCAAAGGCATGTTGGTGATCGGATTCCAGTTAAATTTCGAATTTTTCTGGAACAAATTAGTAATGGGTTTAGCAATATTTGAAAATTGGGGGATAAATTCCGATAGAATCCACAAAACCAATAAATGCACGGGCGTCGTCGATGGTTTTGGGTACAGGGTACCTTTCCAGGCTTCGAGTTTGGCTGGATCAGGTTTAATTCCTGTGGGAGAGTAGGAATCCTAGGTATACCAGGGATCTTGTAAAAAATTGCACTTTGCAAGTTTCAGTTTAAGGTGTGCTTTTCTCAAGTGATAGCACATTCTGAAGGCGTTGAAAGTGTGTTTTATGTCCGAACTGTAGCGATAATATCGTCAAGATAAACGAGAGCTTCGACACCTAATAGGTCGGAAAGGACTATATTCATCAACCTAGAGAAATTAGCAGGCCCATTTCGGACTCCGAAAGGTAAAACCTGGAATTCGTAATGGCCTCGGTTAGTGGAGAAAGCAGTCAAGCCCGAGATTCGGGACTGACCTCCATTTGCCAATAACCGATGCTAAATCGAGGGATGAAAAAAATTCGCTTTCCTACGTTCAGAATTGTTTCCTGCATGTTTGGAATCGGGAAACGGTCTGGGATGGTAATGTTTTCAGGCGTCTAAAATCTATACAAGGGCGAGATGTTCCGTCCTTTTTGGAGACGAGAATCATAGGAGCGGACCAGGGACTAGCTGAAGGCTGAATGACATCCTGCTCCAACATGTCCGTGATGTGTTCCTCAATAGTGACTAATTGGGAATGTGGAACCCGATAGGGAGGAATGAAAATGGGTTTGGAATTGGGTTCCAACTTGATTTCAAAGGGACCAAATTAGTTCGGGCCCAGAGGATCTCCTTTTAGGGCAATCACATCTCTATTTCTTATCAGGAAATCGAGAAGTGATTCCATTAGTTTGGGATCCTGTAAAGCTGGTGACTCCTGAAGGGAGTGTTCCAGACATTTCTTATATTCTTCTTTTAATACTGAAGGATTTAACTCTAAGGAACTGGAAACACGATTTATCGTACTGGTGGGGAAATCTGAATCTATTTCTACTGTGGAAACAGTTCCTATTTTCTGATTTGAAGTTAATTCTATAGGGCTTTTTCCTTTGTTTAAACAAACAACAGGGATAGCTGAATTCTGACTCTGACTAAGGACTTGGGCAATAAGAACATCTCTTTTGAAATTACTTTTCTCTGTAATCAGAGTACGCTCTGACTCTAATAATTTTCCTTGACTGTCGACTACTTTTGCTAGGAAACAAATCTTCTCATAAGGTGCTACTGTTATATGCTCGGTAGGGCATATGAAAAATTGTGAATCTGACTCTGGTTCGGCGACTAAAATTTGCCTTATTGGCTGAACTGAAGCTGGCTGACTGAAACTGGCTGACTGGAAACTGGCTGACTGGAACTGGCTGACTGGAAACTGCTGACTGGAACTGACTGACTGAAACTGACTGACTGGAAACTGACTGACTGAAACTGACTGACTGGAAACTGACTGCTGAAACTGACTGGTTGATCCAACTGGATTCAACAACTGGAACTGATTACCCTGGGGTCTGATTTCTGGAGCGGTTGTCCCTCTGGATGCAACCGGCTGACTTGAACTGCTATCAAGTGGAGGGGTTTCCTATTTCTTTCGGAAATCTGAACTGAACTAATTCTATTAGCATTAAGCTGTCTGTCATTCTCACGGAGATGGTGTGTCCTATTTCGACACTTTACTAACTTTCCGGCTGGGTAAATCTCCCATGATTCCGGTTAAAAAAATCCATACCTAGTAGGATATCTGTCTGAAAGGTGGCGACTGTGTCCACTATACAACATTTCGCGGGGTATACCGCGTTTCCAACTTCTAAATATAATCAATTTCTCCGTATGTAGGTATGGGTGTGCCCGTAACTCCTCTGAGTTGGAGGAGGTGCCTTAATTTCATATTTGTAATTTGTACTCTCTAGTAATTCATCTACACATTGTTTCTTAATTAACGTCGCGTGTGCTCCTGTATCTAGGAGAGCAGTTAAATCTTGGTTATCAGTGCTACAATTTATATTAAATCTAGGAGGTCCGCACCTATTATCCTGATGGGGAGTTTGTGTGCGTATCTGGGTTCATTACTGTAATTTAGGAGGGAGGAGGTTGAACTGCTGCCTCCAAGTAGGGTCTAAAAAAGGGCTCGAATGTCTTCTATGGGAGGACCTGGTCATATTCTATGGGATTACCATACGCTGGAGGGTGTTCTTGAAAACTGTCTCTGGGGAAAATGATTCCTCCGGGTACTTCTACGTACCGAACTAGGACCTTGCTGGTTGTACTGGGTTTGTACATGGGGTAAGAGTGTGGTTGACCCTGTGGTCGTAATCTATTGGTTGGTGGTTCGACTGAGGCTGGGAATGGACTGGTTTCTGGGGATTGGAGGACTTTTGGGATACGTTTTGGGAACGTGGTTTGGTTTCTGAAAGTGGGGTCTATACCCTGCAGGGGCTTTATCAGCACACTTTTGGCGATCGCCACGGCGATGACCATGTTCGTGACAGTGGGAGCAATAAGAGGGATAATTGCTGACTTATCATGTGCCCAAAGCTATCGCAGTTAAAACACTGTGGAGGAGGGCGTGTATTCTGGGTTTGGGGGGCTTGTTTCTGGGGTGTTCCCTGCATTGGCCTCGATTTATAGTTGTTGTTGTTGTTGTTGTTTAGCCGATCAGCCCACCCTGATCGAGCAAGCCGGCGGCACGCAGGTAACCGATCGCCCTCTCCGGAGTGGACCAGAGGTTCAGCGCACTAGTGATGTTGTGTTGTGTTCGTTGTTGTGCTAGAGCGGTACAGTCCGTCATAATGTGTTCAATTGTTTGTGGTGTGTCTTGGCACAGGTGGCAGGTGTCGTCTATGGAGTTGTCTAGTCTGTGTTTATATGTCCGTAAGTTGGGTGATGTCCACATCGGAATCGTGCTAAGTTAACTCGATCCGATCTGCTCAGGCTGATCTCTGACCTGTTAATGGGTGGCGGCTTCGCACCTAGGACCGCATTCGGACCGAGTCGTGTCAGTGCTTTGTGGGTTAGGTGTGTGTGTATGTGTTTTCTGTACTGTGTGATGTCTGTGGGGCGTGGTATGGAATGGAGTATTTGGTTATAATGTCTCTCTGGTGTTACCTTAATGGTGCGAGGTGTTGGTGCATGATTGTACATGTAGTGGCAAGGGTGTTGTGGGTTAGTTGTCGCTGCTGCCATGAATTGTGTTCCCCTCATGTCTAAATGTTCCCTAACTTTTAGTATTTTTGTTTCTGTGTGCAGGTGTTCTATTGGTGTTGTTTGAGTGCATCCTGTAATGATACGAAGTGCGTTGTTTTGTATTGTTTGTAAGGTGTTTATGTGTGTGTTTGAGATAATGGGTGCCCAGCATGGGCTAGCATAGTCCATAACTGAGCGAATATATTGTTTGTATATGAGTGATGTTGTTTCCTGCTGGTGTCCAAAGTTTGTGCCTGTTAGTACCCTAAGCGTGTTAAGTCTTGACGTACATTTGTTTTTAATGTCCTGAATGTGGTTTGCAAAAGATAATGATGTGTTGTATGTGACACCAAGTATTTTGGTTCTGTGAGTGTGTGGAATGTTGATGTTGTTTAGTGTAAGCTGTGGAATTACCTGGTGTTCTTTTGTGTTGCTTGTAAGCAAGGTGATGGTTGATTTTGTGGGCGCTACTTTGAGTCTATTGTGTGTGAGCCAGTCTTGTATACTGTTTATGTATGTTTGTAGGTTATTTGTAGCGGTGTCGATGTTGTTGTGGGTGGATGTTAGAGTGATATCATCTGCATATGATGATAAGGTAAGCTTGTTATCTATGGGTGTTGGAATGTCATGCATGTATAAGTTGAAGAGTGTTGGTGAGAGAACAGAGCCTTGAGGGACCCCGTTCGGAAAAAGCTTGTTTTTGGATGACTTGCCATTAAATGTGACATGTGAGTATCTTCCTGAGAGATAGTTGCTCAGCCACCTTTTGGTGTTATTGTGCATGTTTGTGTTGAGTATTTTGTTTATGAGAGGGAAGCGTGGGATAGCATCAAATGCTTTACTAATGTCTATTGTTGCTAATAGTGTACGTTGAGCTGGTCTTCTGGAGTTGATGCCATCCATGATGTGCTGCGTGAGGTTAGTGAGTAATGTCGTGGTTGAGTGGTGAGGTCTGAATCCATGTTGAGTAGGCGATAGTGGTATGTGTGGGTTGGTGATTTGTAAGATTAGTCTTTCTGTTACTTTGGAAGGTGTGCATAGTAAAGTAATGGGTCTATAGGAAGCTGGTTCTGTTGGATTTTTGTTTGGTTTGAGTAGTGTAATAATTTTACCTTGTTTCCATATGTCAGGAATAATACAGTGTTGGTATGAATATGTGCTGATATTTGTGAGAGCTAGTATTCCTTGTGGGCCCAAGTGTTTAAGGTGTATGTTAGATATGTTGTCTGGTCCAGTAGCCTTCGAATTCTTAATGTTTTTGATGATCTTGGTGGTCTGGTCTGTATTGAAGGGTGTAATGGTCGTGTCGAGTCTGTAGGTTTTCTTGTGTCTGGCTGTTTGTCTGTCTGCGTGTTTCTGGTTGTTGTCTCTGTTTAAGTGACTTATCTTTGCGTAGTGATTAACTAGAATGTTAGCTTGTTGTGTGTATGTTGGGATATTATTTTGGCTGCGACAGATAGCCGCGTGTGAGGTGTGAATGCCGCTGTTAGAGTGGGTAATGCTGTTTATAGTCTTGTATAGCCTGTATGTATCTGTGGAGTGGTTTAGTGTTGTTATGAATTCCCTGAATGTTTCTGTTTGTTTTTCTTTGAGTTTGTTGTTTATTTCTGTGTTGAGCTGTTGTATCTGCTGTTTTATGGCTTCTGTGTGTGGTGTTTGTGTGTTATATTTGAGGTTGTTACGTTGCCTTATGAGGTGGGCTATTTCTCTAGTGTAATTTGGGTTGTATTTCCTAATGTTGCCCTTGGGTATGTATTTGTTTGCATTATTGATAATCTGATTAAATGTCTTGAGTGTTGTATCGATGTTTATGATGGGTGTGCTGTTTAATGTGGTGAATTGTTCCTCAGTCTGTATTTTGAACTGTTCCCAATCAGCTTTCTTGTAATTTCTGTAAGTGTGCCTAAGGCTGTTGGGGCAGAGTGTAGAATGTGTTGTAATGATGATGGGCAGGTGGTCTGATGACAGTTGTTTTTCTGTTCTCCATTGTGTATGTGTTGCTAGTGAGGGGGAACAGAACGTTATGTCTGGGGAGGAGTTTGAGTATCCTGCTTGATGTGGTATGTGTGTATGTTCTTCTGTATTGTTAAGAATGAAGAGGCTGTTTAGTTGTGTGGCTATGTTGGCGCCTCTGGTGTTGTTTTGGTTGTGCAGGTACCAACTAGTGTCTTTGGCGTTGAAGTCTCCTCCTAAGATGACATTAGTGAGAGAGCAAGATTGTGTAACTGTGGATTGTAATTGGCTGGCACCTGAGGTGAACTATCTGGTGGGATGTAAATGTTGATTAGTGTGGTGTTGTGTTTTGCGCGTGTTTTAATGTTAACTGCCTGTATTTCTATCGTGTTATCTGCTTGGATTGTGTTTGTAATGTTTTGGGTAGCATCAGTGTAGCTAATGCTTTTACGTATGTAAGTGATGAGTCCACCCCCGTTACCCCCAGTACGATCTTGACGGATCGCCGTGAAGTCAGGGATGGTGGGTGTTTTGTGTGTGCGTTTTAGTTTTGTTTCTTGTATAAGTGCTATGTGAATGTTTTGTTTGTGTACGAATTCCCTAAGCTGCATGATTTTGTTTGTGAGGCCATCTACGTTGTACTGTAATATGTTAATATTATACTTCTGTATGTGTCTCATGGTGCTATTGTGTCTATGTCTTTGTGTATGGTGACATGTGTAAGTTGTAGTGGGGCCTGGATTAGTCTTAATGTCGCCAGAGAGTAAGAGTAGTTCGGGGAGCACGCAATTGTTCCCTGTAATTGAAAAAATAGCACGCTGAGAATAGGTCCGGCCCCGGGAGCCGATCGGCACTCTGACCGTGCCACGCAACAGGCCGTCGACTGCCAGTTGGTATTGGTTGCTGTTGGTATTGGTGTTGTGGCTGCTGCTGAATATACTGTACAGGGGTTTCTCTACCCTTTCGGTAGG
>JAJOZX010001628.1:32500-55000 GCA_023014485.1 Bathynomus jamesi
GTTATCATTTACTGTCCACCTACTTTTGGTTCACCCGGTATATATATATATATATATATATATATCCCCGCAAGGGGGTTCTAAGCTCGTGCTCTTGAGTGCTCTTTGTGCTCGTTTGTACGTGCTTGTTCCTGGAGGTTTCACGTGCGCCCTCCGGCCCTAGCACCCAATGATCCTTGGTCCTTTTCCACTTCGACTGTCTCCTCCACCCTTTCTTTTTCCTCTGTCTTTCTCTCACTTTTTCTTTGTTTTTCCGCCGAGATATGCCCTTTTAAATAGAGGCGAATCGGTTCTTCCCGAACTTTATATATATATATATATATATATATATATATATATATATATATATATATATATACAGAGATGGGCATAAATACTTTAAACTGTATCTAATATACTATTGAGCTAAAGTGTGTGTGTGTGTGTCTGTGTGCGCTTTTTTCGGCAGTGCACAGCCTAAACGGCACATCGGAAAATTCTGCAACCTCCACCAACTGATAGCTCATGCGCTGACGATGTGTTCTGTCAAGTTTCCCGGTCCTAGGTCGCCGGTTACTGGGTCCGATGGCCCCAGCATCGCGATAAAACTACAGAAAAGAACGCAGCTGTAAAAATCCTGAGCTTCACATTTATACTGTGATATACTGGTAATTACAAAGGATCACAATGATAGGACAAGAGTCCATAGCCTTAATCTTTTTCAGTAAAGATGTAAATCACAGTTAGTACAACAGTTTTTCAAATAGAATAGTAAAATTCTGGAATAGCTCAGATGAAGAAGTTGTGAGTTCCAATACTTTGGAGACTTTTAAGAATAAACTAGATAAATTAATGACAGAGGTATTTCGTAATGACGTTTTGCTAATAAGCCATCTTTGTCAATATAGAGATTCAAGTTTATTACCACATCACCCCTTTAAAAAAGACAACTGCCAATCATTCTGAATCAATTCAGGTCCATGAAACCAATTTTTTTTTTATTTTTGTAATTTACAGGATAATCCTCTTGTAAGAAAGTCTGCAGGATTTTGTTTTGTTGGAATGTATCTGAAAGTTGTCCAAATTTTGTCTAGCCTCTTTAATGTCTCTTAATCTGTTACGGGCAAAGGCGTTTTTGAGATTAACTCAGCAAAGTTGATCCATGCCAAGCAGATTTGGTTGAACGTTGTTGTAATACAAATTTCCTGAAAGTTATTAATATTTTTTACTAGTTTTTTGGTTAAGGGCGTTACTTTTTATTCAGGCTTTACTCTTGGCCTATCTAAATTTTAGGCTTACTTCATTTTTTATTTCGCAGTCTTCTGAGCCGGGCCTACTTAGTATTTATTATGATGAACTTTTTATTCCTGCTTCTTCTTCTCCCTTTCGGCCTGCAAAATTTACGCGTATGAGCCTATATTTAACTGAGTTGAGTTAGACGTAACTGGGGTATTCTAAGTAATGATGTTAAATTAGGTTTTCGGTGGTTTTCAGGAATAAACATAATTGTGTGTGCGTGTGTGCTTGTATATAGATTTGAGAATATGTTAATGGAACGAATTCTTTGGTAAGCCAATTGTTTAGTGAATTTTTTAATGTTAATATTGTTTTAGTTGATTAATTCTCTTAAAGGTAAAAAGTTAAACGAAACAAGACCAAAAAGAACTTTTGAACGCTACTATATATATCAGGCATCTTAAATTTAGAAACTACATGAAACGCGTAATAGATAGGACAACATTTCCAAAAACAGTGATTTCACATATCTACATTGTATAATTCAGCTCATTGAACACCATATTAAACAAAAATGACATTTGTAATTTAAACAAAAGCATAATAAGTTAGCAGAAAATCGGTCACATTATATAACGTTAATAACATAATATTTAAAATTACAATAAACGGATTGTAGAAGGCACAATTATGCGGGTTGTGCCAAAAATTTCCATTTTTTTATAAATATCCATAGAAAACGTCGTTTATTGGGTATGTTAACTGAAACATAAAATCGAATTATATTAACTTTGAGGGGTCTGTTTAAAATAATTAATTGGCTCGTAATCATTTTATTTCTGCTTAAATGTGTGTAATCAGTAGTTATCAGAATATACTTGGATACAGGTTGTTAATAATAATAACTTAATGAGGGGTAATGTTTCCATTTGTTTTACATACTGCCTTGTCAGTCATATATGGGTGACGTGGCAAAATCCCTATAGACCACGTCAAGAAGCTGTCATATTTTGAGGTAATGATGGTATTACATGTTATGAAATACCTTTTATGAAGATTGGCTTCGTTTTTAAACAGGTCTCGAAACTTGTACTTGATTGTGGAGTAAGTTAAGGGCAAGTTTATATATGGAAGTGTGTATAGAGCAGATTACAGCGTTTTAGAGCCGTAAAAATAGTAACTTACGAGCCATTTACACACTTTACATTCTTATTTTTTAAAATTTGTTTCACGCTTTTTGAGTTTTGATCCTTTGGGGGTGGGGGGAGACACTTCTTTTCATATACGAATTCCTATATATATATTATTAATATCTTGCGTCGATCTCATAAGATCGTGTAATGACTCGGACTTTATGAGATTCCTATGCAAAATAGTATTGTGGGATAAGTATACTCGTTCTTGCTTATACCTTAAAGGTTTGCCCTGCAGAATATCGTGATGCATGTATGTTTATTTTTCATTTATCTAAAATCTAAATGAAAAAAATCTTTAACTGACTTTCTGTATTTAGTCATTTTTAACACGCAAATTACCCCTAGAAATAGTTTATTATTATGAGCTTGTATATTACGCAAGAAGGCGTGATATATATATATATATATATATATATATATATATATATTGATATTAATTCGCAAAATTAACAAAAAAACATTTTGAACTGGTGCTGGCATTTTTATTCAGTAATCCAGTATTCTTTTGGAAATATTTAAGAAAAAGGATTTAAAAGTTGGTTCGTACCTAGACGGGTACAATATACGGTCTCACATTTAGCGAAAATTGTGATATTAATAATAATAAAAATAGGAATTAAGTAATAAAATATTTATTTTAGTTGTGTAAAGAGAGTGTGTTTAAATTCTAATTATTTTTAATAAACAGAATTTCTTTTAAAATATTTAGTTCTCTTTAAGGAGAAAATTCATCTGTTTTGGTAGCGATTTAATAAATGGTGGTATTTAACAACTCTCCCTAATATAAATTAAAATATATGGTGGTATTTAGCAACCAAATGGCTGAATAATAAAAGGAATAATTAAATAAATATTGCTATCTGGCAACTCAGCAGCCGATTGGCTGAATAATATAGGGAATAATTAAATAAATATTGCTATATGGCAACTCATCAGCCGTTTGGCTGAATAATGTAAGGAATAAATAAATAATTAATGCTATCTGGCAATCAGCAGCCGATTGGCTGGATACTATAAGGAATAATTAAATAAATATTGCTATCTGGCAACTCAGCAGCCGTTTGGCTGAATAATATAAGGAATAAATAAGTAATTAATGCTATCTGGCAACTCAGCAGCCGTTTGGCTGAATAATGTAAGGAATAAATAAATAATTATTGCTATCTGGCAACTGGCTGAAGGAATAATTAAACACATGGCGCTATCTGGCAACTCAGCCAACTGGCTGATTAGCACCCTATAAGAGGCGGCGGTTGGCTGAAGAACCCTATATGAGCTCGGCTACCAGCCGAGTGAACACCCAACTCTGGGTTCCCACCTCTAAAATTTGGTACTATTTGAGCATTTTATTAAATGAAATACTATTCACTTTGATTTTATACAGAGACGAATGTCAGGCACTTAGCTAGCTTCATATTTCTCCTAACTTTCTTTTTTAGCGCTTTTTAGGCACTATTTTATTCTAGCGCCATTTGAAAATCTCATGCAAAACGATTTCATACGATTTTAAAAATACCGTGACGTGTGACTCATCACTCATTTGGCGGCAGTTCGTTGTCGGCAGTCAGCACGTTAGGCTGAGGCACTTACATCTGTTAGTGGCTGAATTTTCATAGTATTTGAAATTTATTTTCCAATTAGAAACTTTAACAAGTGTTTTCCGAGTGAACCCTTTTCACAATGAGCGGTAAAAGAAATGTAGAGGATACATCTGCTGATTCAGACAGTAGTGATGAAACTATGCCAGTGACGCCACCCAAAAAAGCACGGAGCCATGTTTATGAACATAAATTCCAAGAGAGGTGGTTACATGATGAAAGATTTCACTCTTGGATAGATAGAAGTAAATATAATAAGAACAAAGCATTTTGTAATTTGTGCAAGTGTGAAGTAGCAGGTAGTGTATCATTACTTGAGAGACATAGCAAGACTGAAAAGCACTTGAAACATACCAGAGTGAAAAGTCGGAATAAGAAAGTGACAGACTTTTTGCAACCTTGTGTATCTCTATTTTTAAAGAAGCAAGTTGCATTCTCAGAATTGAAGCTCTGTACCTTTGTTGCAGAACATAATCTACCAATTGCTATAATGGACCATTTACTTGGGCTTGTTGCTAATGTTTGTCCCGATTCTAAAATTGGGAGTGAACTGAAATGTGCCAGAACAAAGGCAACAGGTCTTATAAAAAATGTTTTAGGAGATTCTAATTTTAGAAATGTTGTGTCTGAGTTAAAGATCACTAAATATTCTTTAATTATTGATGAGTCAACTGATAACTCAACTGTTAAACACCTTGTGATTATAACTCGCTTTTACGACAAAAGCATTCAGAAGACTTGCGATAAATTTTTAACTTTATTAGAAGTCTGTGATGCCACGGCACACGGATAAGTCCATAGAAATTTTTTTGATGAAATAGTATTCCTTTTGAAAATTTAATTGGGTATGCGAGCGATAATGCATCCGTAATGATGGGAGAAAAAGGTGTTCAGGCTCTATTAAAGAAAAAAGTTCCAAATCTTTTTGTGCAGAGTTCTGTATGCCATTCAATGCATTTATGTGCATCAAATGCATGTAAAGAATTGCCAAATTACCTTGAAGAATTGACTAGGGATATTTATTCATATATTTCCACATGAGTGTGTGCTGATTTTCAAAAATTTACTGAAACTGAACCTCATAAGAGTTTACACCCAAGTTGCACTCGCTGGCTTTCATTAGAAGAGGTGGTGAGGAGGCTTTTAGAACAGTGGCCTGCACTCACATTATATTTCACTTCGGCAGCACTTGAAGATGGTATGACTAAAGCTTCTTCAATTTTAGAAGCATTGCGTAATCCTATAATCAAAATGTACTATGCCTTTTTAGCATTTATCTTGCCTACTGTAAATAAGATTAATTTATAATTTCAAGTAGCATCATTCAGGATTAATAAATTGCGTAGTTCTCTCAACAACAGTGTCAAGGCCATTCTTAGTAATTTCACTAAAAAAAGAGATAATAAAAAATAAAGAAATATCTAACATCAATACTTGTAGTCCTTCAAGTTATCTTAATCTAGGTGACATATACCGTGGAGGTAGAGTAGAAAGTATTTATTTGGAGCACTCTTCTACTATTCCAAAGGAAGAGCTTGATGAATTTCAACTTAAAACTTTAAACTTTTATGTAACCTTATCAATGGAAATGTACAGACGTTTCATATCATCTAATATGTTTACTAATTTAGAATTACTTGAAGCGCTAGATCCTTCAAATGTGAGTGAAAGAAAGCCTAGCTCTATAATTCCTTTAGCAGTAAAGTTCCCCAATATCATTTGTGAAGAGTATGAAGAACTAAACAAAGGATGGCGAGAATTAATTGTTTATGATATGCCACCTTCATGTAATAAGGTAAAAGAACCTGAGAAATATTGGTATGCAGTTTCTATGGAAAAAATGTGGTGATCAACCACGTTTTCCAATTTTATCAAAATTGATGCTAAACCTCATGTCTTTACCCAATTCATCTGCTGCTGCTGAAAGAATATTTTCGCGAGTGACCAATATTAAAACAAAAAATAGGTCTCGACTTAAAACAGACACTCAATGGGTTACTGCATAGCAAAAATTTGTTAGAAGGTACTGAATGTAAAATATGGCAACCCCCTCAAAGCCTGGTTGAAAAAGTAACAAACAAAGCATGGTGTATGAATGAGCGATTAGAAGACATGGAAATGGCTGAATTCTAATAAAGGTAGGTTGTTTCTATGCATTTTAAATATTTGGTACTATTTTAGGATGTTTTGGTACGTTTTACCATCTTCATTTGGTACTATTTAGAAAATTTCAGTGGCAACCCTGGTCTCTCCTCCTATCTCTCTCTTTCTGCCCCTTTGGGGGGTTCAGCTTGGGGGAGAACTCCAAGTTGCATACCCCTTGTAATCCCATTTTGGGGTTGGCAACAAAGGTTGGCACTCCCCTTTGGGGGGATCAGCTTGGGGGAGAACTCCAAGTTGCATACCCCTTGCAACACCATTTTGGGGTTGGCAACAAAGGGGTTGGGAATTTTTTTTTTGTAACAAATGGGGGTGGGGGGTTGGCGCAACAAAAGGGGGTGTGGTTGGCGCTCTTGCAACATTACGTAATATCATGTAATATTGCAATTGCAACTTGCACTCATACATTTTGCCACTATACTACTGCTGTTGCTGATACTTCTTCTCCACTCCGCCCTATCCTGCGCCATCTCCTCTGTCAGGTTCTTCTCGTTCATATCCATCCTGATGCGATCTCTCTACCTCATCCTCGGTCTTCTTCTCTTCCTCCTCCCGGGCACTTCCATAGATAACACCCTCCTCCCAACGTAGTTCTCGTCTTTTCTCATTACATGCCCATAAGTCCTCTCTCTTGAGCCTTCTTTAAAATTCCCGTAATTTTCACCTCCACCCTGACTCTGTCGTTCCTTATCTTGTCTCTTCCACTTACACCGCACATCCACCTCAGCATCCTCATCTCTGCAACCTCCATTTTCCTCTCATGGCATTTCTTCATTGGCCATGATTCTGCCCCATACAACATTGCAGACCTCACAACTGCCTTAAACACTACTTTTCAGCTTCACAGTCATCCTCCTATCACACAACACTCCCGAAGCCCTCCTCCAGTTATTCCACCCTCCTTTTATCCTGTGGTTGATCTCTTCCATTATCTCTGAGCCCAGATACTTGAATTTCCGCACCTTATTCAGTACCTGCTCTTGAATAGTAACACTCGCCTCTTGATCTTTACCAGCCTCACATACTATGTGTACTGTATTCCGTTTTCGTTCTACTGATACACAACCCTCGCTCCTCAAGCACTCTTCTCCAATTCTCCAACTTTACTTCTAAAGCCTCTCTGGTTTCTGCACACAGAACAATGTCATTCGCAAATAACATGCTCCACGGCGCCTCCTCTCACTCCCTCTGTGATGACATCCATAACTACATTAAACAAAAACAGGCTCAGCGCGGACCCCTGATGCAAGCTCACACTCACTTGGAACTCCTCCATCATTACAGCACTAGTTCGCACTCTCGTTGTTGCTTCTGCATACATATCTTGCACTAACCTTATATACTTCTCGGACACCCCCCTTTCCCTCATATACCTCCATACCTCCTGGCGAGGTATCCTATTGAAATGAAACGCTCTCCTTTTCTTAGGCTTTAATCAACTTAACTGAACAACATTCCTTAATATATAACAATAATAATTATAACAATATATATATAATATATATATATATATATATATATATATATATATATATATATATATATATATATACTCAGTGACGCAAGTTATAATAATAATATAGATATAGTAAACATAGGGCATTTATATGAATTGTTTATACTACAGATTAGGATTAATTACATCAAAGAAAATATCATTACCTTCATATAATAAAGTATCTTACACCTCATCAGTTTAATTCAGACATCATCAGATTCATCAGTTTAATCGAATTGAATATAAACACAAATGATTTTACTTAGGTATAACATTCTAATAGTCATCATAAACCTGCAAAATAATATTACATTTTTCCCTCCTACTTAGATTGAACAATATAGTCCTCAAAATAAGTAGGCGGACACCGAGTACGCCCTGATCGCCGTACCTCGGTCATAGGGGACTCTGTATTTTGATTATCATCATCTAGTGAAGTCTGAGGAGCGTTGACCGGTGAGGGATTGGAGGAAGCAATGGTGGGTGACGGATTTGAGGGCAGGATCGTAGGTGACTGGGGAGTGGGGATGGTTGTTTAACACACCATCACCTTCGTTAGTATTTTCGTATTCTCGAGTTTCAGATTCCCCAGCAGGGGCGAGGTGCTTAAGCGAGACAGTAGTCTCTCGGCCTCCCGGGAGACGAACATGAGCAATTGAGCATATTCGGGATTAGCCTCAATGAGTTCTACTTCTTCAACTGGAGGCTCATATTTAGACTGACGTGTATAATTTTTCAATAATACTTTACCCGGGGCGGTAAGCGACGTAGGTATGGAATGGCCATTTGTAGATCGACGCTGATAATTAAATAATCTCTCATGAGGGGTGCAGTTCATAGAAGTACATAAAAGAGATCGTATGCTATGTAATACATTGGGCAAAACCGTTTCCCAACAGCCAACAGGGAGTTTTCTTGAAGCCAAAGCTAAATTTACTCCTTTCCATATAATTCCGTTATATCTCTCAACTAAACCATTTCCCTAAGGATTATATGGGGTCGTTCTACTAGTGGCCACTCCGCGTGAGTTCAAAAATTGTTTAAGTATATACGACATAAAGGAGGAACCTCTATCGGAGTGCACATACGCGGGTGCACCAAAGATAGCAAAAAGTTGACTAAGACAATCAATTACAGTTTCAGCAGAAGTGTCCGCACATGAAAACGCGAAAGGAAACCTCGAAAATTCATCTACCATCGTTAGCAGATAACGATTACGGGAATTGGAAGGCAAAGGACCTTTAAAGTCAATATTTAATCTTTCGAAAGGTTGTGTAGCTTTTATTAACTGACCTTGATTACTATTTAAATACTTCAGTTTACACTGGGCGCATACAGTGCATTTTGAAATAACGTTTTTTACATCTTCAATTGAATATGGGAGGTTTCGGCTTCTAACAAAGTGCCACATTCTAGTTACTCCGGGATGGCACAAGGCAATGTGTAACTCTTCTAAACGATGTTTATTAATAGATGCTATAAATGCGCGAGAAAGCGTATCTGGAACTATATTTTCTCTTCCGGGTCGATATACAGTGTCATAACTGAAACTTGATCATTCAAGTCTCCATCTCATGATTTCCTCGTTCTTAACTTTTCCTTTATGTTCAGTGTCAAACATAAACGCTACTGACCTTTGATCCGTTACTAGTTTAAAGTGTTTACCAAGCAGATAATGCCGCCATTTTCGGATAGACTCAACAATGGCGTATGCTTCTTTTTCTATAGAGGAATGATTCCTTTCAGAGGGCGACAGAGTACGGGCGAAAACGGCGACTGGACGTACAGCTTGACAAAGTTGAGCAGCTATTGCGTAATCAGACGCATCAGTTTCTACTACAAAAGGAATATTATCATCAATGGCAACAACAACAGAATTAGTAATATCACTTTTAAGATTTTCGAAAGCATTAATTACGTTAAGAGGGAGAGGATATGTTTTATTTTCAACCAAAGGTCGTACTTTCTCGGAAAATTTCCCGATCCATTTAGAATAGTGGGCAAACATACCCATTACTCGGCGCATGTCTTTAGCATTATTAGGAGGCGGCATTTCGAGCAGTGGTTTTAACCTCTCAGGATCAGGCTTTAAAGAACCATTACTTATTCTATAACCTAGTAAATCTATAGATGACTTAGATGTGGAACTCTTATTTTCGTTAATATGAAGATTATACTTTTTTACAACATTTAAATTTTTTGTCAAATTATCATCATGTTCCTTCTGATCGTGTCCACATATAGTGATATCATCCACATAAATGAAAGTATCCTTTAAACCCTCTTTACGAATTATGTCATCGATTACTCTCTGAAAACAGGCTACGCCGTTTGTTACACCAAACGGGATTCTATTGAAATGAAACAGCTGGCCAAAGGCTTCGAAAGCAGTGTATGGCTTATCCTCCTCCTTGATAGGGATCAAATGATAGGCGCTCTTAAGATCTATTGTACTAAAGAAACTATACTGTGCAATTTCGCCCACCATTTCATTTATATTAGGCAGAGGATAAGCGTCCAACTGCGTGTATCTATTTACTGTTTGAGAATAATCGATAACTAGGCGTTTTTTATGAGATTCATTGGCTACCACTAAAACTTGTTTCCGCCAAGGACTTCGACTGGGTTCGATAATGCCTTCCTTAAGAAGGCGATATACTTCGGACGAAATAAAACTCATATCTGCCTGACAATATCGGCGTGACTTAATAGCAATGGGTTTGCATTCAGGACTTAAATTATTAAATAAAGACGGCGGTTCCACTTCGGCTGCTGCAAGGTTACACACAGTTAAGGAAGGTTCTCTTCCCCCAAAAGGTATCTCAACTGATTCATGTCTAGACAAAAAGTCATGGCCAAGAATAACATTAGTACATAGATTAGGCAGAAGTGATAACTTAACTTTTTTATAGGTACGATCCTTGAATGTCAAATCTACATAACAAAACCCATCAACTTTAGTTACACGAGAAGTATTAGCCATTGACACTTGACTTTTACAAGGATATACCTTCCATTTGTTTTCTTTTACAATATTTTATCAATAAAATTTTCGGTGCTACCTGTATCTACTAGCGCCTTCAAAGACAAACCATTAGCTAAACTAGTAAGAATTGCCTCTTTCAAAGACTGAGAAATAGAGCCTGATAGAGAAGCTAAAGTATTAACAGAAGCAGAAGCTTTTGAATTAGAGCGACAAACTCTGGCAAAATGGCCTTTAATACCACATTTATGACAAACTCTCTCTTGCAGGACATTTAGCTCGCGGATGCACATTACTCCCACAAAAGAAACATCTACCTGACCTTGCTGCCTGCAGCAGAAGAAGACTCCTCGCAAAGAGTTTCATTAGCACCTTGTTTAGCCTCATGTTTTTCTATTATATCAAAGAACATATCATTACCTTCATATAATAAAGTATCTTACATCTCATCAGTTTAATTCAGACATCGTCAGATTCATCAGTTTAATCGAATTGAATATAAACACAAATGATTTTACTTAGGTATAACATTCTAATAAAGTCATCATAAACCTGCAAAATAATACTACACCTATCATAGGCCTTCTCCAGATAACAAAATTACTATGAAACTGAAAATGAGAATATACGAGACTGAACTGTTACCAACCATTCTCTACGGGGCGGAGAGTTGGGTCATGAAGGTGAAGGAAAGCAAAAAACTAATGGTATTTGAATCGGCCTGTCTCAGACGAATATGTGGAGTAACATGGGTCGATAGAGTGACAAACAAGGAAGTAAAGAACCGTGGGGAGGATAACGCCAGCTGAAGTAAAAGTGAAGGATGTACAGAGGTGCTGGTTCGGCCATGTCGAGCGAATGTCAGCGACAAGACTGCCGAAGCGAGCTTTGTACACTAGGGAATATGGAACACGGCCGAGAGGACGCCCGAGGAAAACGTGGCTTGAAGAATTCAAGAATGATAACCCTGGAGGAACCTGGAGCGAGTACAGACGCCATCTGAGGGACCCGACCCGGCTGATCCAGCCGGATGGGACATAAGTCAAGTCATATATATATACAAAGGTGGGCAGGACCGAGTTCCAAAAGGACCGAACTCCAGGAACTCGGTCCTTTTTAGGACCGTGAGCGGGAAAGTCGGTCCTTTTCTCAGTGAGGACCGAAATGAGGAGCGACGGTCCATTTTTAAGCAATTCCGGACGGTCCGGTCCGGACGGTCTTTTTTAGTGATTTTAGTGTGTTTAGTGATTATTTGAAGTTCTAAAGAAGATGGATCGTTTCCTCCAGCCATTTTGAAATGCTAGTCTTCTTGAAGGGAAACTCAAGCATTTAACTTAATAACTTTTTTTCATCATTTATGTATTGTATTAATTATAATTTACGTTAATAAAATTAAAGATTTCCGGTGTCTTTAATTTCATTTTTCATTTTAATCAAATTTTTCACTTATATTATATATAAGGACCGAGGACCGAGTCGTTCCTAGGTCCTATCTTCAGAAAGGACCGTGACCAGGACCGTCGGTCCAGTTTGAGGCAAGGACCGGGACCGGGACCGTCGGTCCTTTTTGAGGCCCGGGTGCCCACCTTTGTATATATATATATATGAAATAGGATCGCTCCAAAGGAGACGTAGTTCTACATTCAGGATAAAAACGAAGAGGTAGAGCAAAAAGTCATTATATTTGGCTGCAGCAGACGTTTCGGGCAACTCTACCCATCTTCAAGGACTAATTAATAGAGCTAAAATTAATAAGGGAGACAAAAGATATAAATGACGAGAGTTAAAACCTAAACAAATGTACAAAAATTAAAATTAATCAAATAGAAAATACAAATTAGAAACAGGCTAGAACAAGATCAAATCAAAAGTAAAATATATAAATGACACCAAAAATATGGGAATGATAGATGTAAAACCTAAAACTAAAATCATTCAAAATGAAACTGTTGAAAACCTTCACAAGTAAAAAGTTAAACGGAAAACTACAAGAATAAACCGACACACCTGTATTCAAAGAACAGCCACAAGAAACTGAAGCAAAAAGAAGACAGGGTAGCAGAGAAAATTTAGAAGGTAGTTGATCTAGTTAATGTAAGGGGGATAACAGCCGGAATCAGTGTCAGACTAGGGTTCAAAAACTTAATACATAAAGATTCATAAATACGAAGCGAGGACGAGCATTTGAATGATTTAAGAATTTTAAAATTTTCAATAGAAACGTCAGTCTTATAATTGATGGAATGACTTCTGATAGCAGACTTCTTTTCCTCAACAAAACCTTCCCCATCCTATGACTAATACCCATATGGGAGCAAAATCTCGCCCGCAAAGAACGAACTGTACTGCCAACGTAGTTCCCCTGGGAACACTCAGGGCAGGTAAACAAATAAACGACAGAACAGCTCATTGCACGGGGGAGGGGGGGATTTCGTCCTTACATCGAAAAAACAATCAAGGCTGTGGCAGATCCAGGGGAGATTCGGGGAGTTCGATCGAACCCCCCTAAACCAGAACCACTCTAAACTAGAAAGCCCCTCTCCCAAAGCTAACTGCCTGAACATACAAGTTATTTTACAAAGAACACTAAAAGCATGTAATATACCCTTTGTTTCATTTGTTTCAGATCGTTAGTCGACCCTGTGGTCTTACTTAAGTCACCTAAACAGAGACAACAACCAGAAACATGCAGACAGACAAACAGCCAGACACAAGAAAACCTACAGACTCGACACAACCATTACACCCTTCAATACAGACCAGACCACCAAGATCATCAAAAACATTAAGAATTCGAAGGATACTGGACCAGACAACATATCTAACATACACCTTACACACTTGAGCCCACAAGGAATACTAGCTCTCACAAATATCAGCACATATTCATACCAACACTGTACTATTCCTGACATATGGAAACAAGGTAAAATTATTACACTACTCAAACCAAACAAAAATCCAACAGAACCAGCTTCCTATAGACCCATTACTTTACTATACACACCTTCCAAAGTAACAGAAAGACTAATCTTACAAATCACCAACCCACACATTCCACTATCGCCTACTCAACATGGATTCAGACCTCACCACTCAACCACGACATTACTCACTAACCTCACGCAGCACATCATGGATGGCATCAACTCCAGACGACCAGCTCAACGTACACTATTACAACAATAGACATTAGTAAAGCATTTGATGCTATCCCACGCTTCCCTCTCATAAACAAAATACTCAACACAAACCTGCACAATAACACCAAAAGGTGGCTGAGCAACTCTTTCAGGAAGATACTCACATGTCACATTTAATGGCAAGTCATCCAAAAACAAGCTTTTTCCGAACGGGGTCCCTCAAGGCTCTGTTCTCTCACCAACACTCTTCAACTTATACATGCATGACATTCCAACACCCATAGATAACAAGCTTACCTTATCATCATATGCAGATGACATCACTCTAACATCCACCCACAACAACATCGACACCGCTACAAATAACTTACAAACATACATAAACAGTATACAAGACTGGCTCACACACAATAGACTCAAAGTAGCGCCCACAAAATCAACCATCACCTTGCTTACAAGCAACACAAAAGAACACCAGGTAATTCCACAGCTTACACTAAACAACATCAACATTCACACAATCACAGGACCAAAATACTTGGGGTCACATACAACACATCATTATCTTTGCAAACCACATTCAGAATATTAAAAACAAATGTACGTCAAGACTTAACACGCTTAGGGTACTAACAGGCACAAACTTTGGACACCAGCAGGAAACAACATCACTCATATACAAACAATATATTCGCTCAGTTATGGACTATGCTAGCCCATGCTGGGCACCCATTATCTCAAACACACACATAAACACCTTACAGACAATACAAAACAACGCACTTCGTATCATTACAGGATGCACTCAAACAACACCAATAGAACACCTGCACACAGAAACAAAAATACTGAAAGTTAGGGAACATTTAGACATGAGGGGAACACAATTCATGGCAGCAGCGACAACTAACCCACAACACCCTTGCCACTACATGTACAATCACGCACCGACACCTCGCACCATTAAGGTAACACCAGAGAGACATTATAACCAAATACTCCATTCCATACCACGCCCCACAGACATCACACAGTACAGAAAACACATACACACACACCTAACCCACAAAGCACTGACACGACTCGGTCCGAATGCGGTCCTAGGTGCGAAGCCGCCACCCATTAACAGGTCAGAGATCAGCTGAGCAGATCGGATCGAGTTAACTTAGCACGATTCCGATGTGGACATCACCCCAACTTACTAACATATAAACACAGACTAGACAACTCCATGGACGACACCTGCCACCTGTGCCAGGACACACCACAAACAATTGAACACATTATGACAGACTGTACCGGCGTACCGCTCTAGCACAACAACGAACACAACACAACATCACTAGTGCGCTGAACCTCTGCTCCACTCCGAAGAGGGCGATCGGTTACCTGCGTGCCGCCGGCTTGCTCGATCAGGGTGGGCTGATCGGCTAAACAACAACAACCTTAATATTCAAAAGTCTAAAAAGCAATATTCATTCAAAGTATTTATTCAATAGAATTTTCGGTTTACAATGTCAAGAATAGTTAAACAGCAACCAAGAATTGACTGATTTTTTGGTCCATCAAGTTTGGTCCATTCCACGTCAGTGGCAAGATTAGTAACTGTATTGTAAACTAAAACAATGACTTTAAAAACTACTTACAGTTACTGATCGATTGTTCATATTAAATTCATTGTCTCTCGTTTTGACAGTGATGAAGAAGGACAATCTATCCCGACTGCAAAGAGGATTCGCAGCAGCGCCAGTGATAGCGGTAGAAACACGTGTTGTTCGACAAGCTGACTCACAGAAAACCATTTTTCTTGTTTTGATATATTTTACGGTTAAGACTAAAAACTAAAGTAAGCTAAATCTTCTTTCATTTTCTTAATATAATTATACTACTCCGCATTTTGTTTTTATTGCAGGTAACCCTGCTTGCTATGCATCGGTACATGATATTGACGTTGGTGCCCTGTTGCGTCAGGAAATTCCTGTTAGATCTCTGCAACAAGTTGAAAAGTTCAATGTCATAACTAACTATTTTCAACAAGGAAAGGATTATTCTTTCCCCAAAGTGTTTATGAATGGTTGTAATCGGTCTTTTCAAAGCTCTTGGCAGCAACGCTATCTTTGGCTGGTGTACAGCAAGGAATGCGATGGTGGTTTCTGTCTCCTATGCATTCCATTTGCTACACGAGAAAACCTTGGTGCTCTCGTGAACAGTCCCTTTACACGGTGGACAAAAAAGTAAGTACGGTGTGCGGTCAACACGAGAACACCCTTTACCACGTAGATGCTATGATCGCTTACGACAATTTCCTCGCCACAAGTCGAAATCCTGAAAAAAAGTATCCAGGTGCAAATTGAAAGTGAACGTACCTACACAATGCACAAAAACAGAGAAGTTATCAAAAGTGTAACAAAAATTGTCCATCTTTGTGGCAAACTGTGCATTGCCTTAACAAGTCACAGAGATGACAGCACAGCCGCCCAAGACGCAAACCGGGGCAATTTTCTTGTCTTGCTGGAATTTCGTGTTGATGCGATGAAGTGACAGACAATGCAAATCTTGAACAATTATCGCTTGTTTTGGGGTTTGTTGACAAGAATTATCATATATTATTCGCGAAGAATTCCTAGATTTTAAAACCACTGGAGGCATAACTGGGCAAATCATCTCTCAATTGATCCTAGGAATACTGGAGCAGTGGGGTCTAGACATACCAGACTGCCGTGGACAAGGGTATGATGACGCTTCAAACATGTCCGGCCAGGCCCGAGGGGTGTAACGCATAATAGTTCAGCAAAATCCCAAGGCAATATTTGTGCATTGCAATTCTCATGTCCTCAATCAATCTCATCATCGTAAAAGCTTGTAGCCTACCATCTGTACGCAATATGGCAGGAACCATAACTGGGATTTCTAACTTTTTCAATTATTCTCCAAAGCGACAGAGGTATCTGGAGAAAGTAATAAGCTCGGATCAGCCAGAATATCAAAAATCAAAGCTGCGAGACCTTTGCCGCACTCGTTGGGTAGAACGCCATGAAGCATATGAAACATTTGTGCTCTTGCTGCCAACAATTATTAAAACATTAAAAGTTATTACAAATGAACCACAGTACCAGCAGTATAGTTCTGAAGCACATTGGAACTGGGATAGAGAGAGACTCCAAAAGCATGCAGTTTCTATCACATGTATTGTTCGTTTCAATTTCTTATTTCCTTGACTGTTGCCATGAAAACTTTGGCAATCATGAAGCCGTTAAGCATCAAACTTCAGAAGAAATCAAATGACATCGTGAAGGTTTACAACACGATCTCGGATACACAGAAAGAGCTGAAGGAAGTGAAAGATAAAGCTGACGATGTGTTGGGGATGGTATTCGCAAGCTGCGCAAATCAGTTTTGATGTGGGTACTGAACCCAGTGTACCAAGGACGACTGCCGGACAACAGCACAGACCAAATACTCCTCATGACACACCTGAGGAATATTATCGTCGTACTCTATTTCTTCCTTTTCTGGACCATGTTATGCAGGAGATGTCTACAAGGTACGTTTGTAGAACACGAACTTTTAAAAATCTGACAGTTTTCCGTAACACTGTTGCAACGACAACCGGTCTGGATCCGCCCCCTGCATTCTCCATCTAATTAATGAACGCTTTGTTATAGATTCGGTCCCATTCAGAAGATGGCTGTTCAGTTACTTGGTCTTGTTTCCAGAGTCACCGTTGAGCCAGCAACAGACATTACTGACGTTTCTGTGATGTATGAGTCAGACCTTCCCAGCCCTGGGACTCTTGACATCGAATATATGCAATGGGGGAGAAAGTGGCAGTCAGGGAACGCCAAACCAGATTCGCTTCGACCTGCATTAAAGGTAGATTATAATTCTTCGTATGCCCATCTTGGGGTGACAATTCTTTGTATGTCCGATTATTAAATATTTAATATTTAGTGTAAAATTTTGTAGCTTAATTGTAACTATCACTTTTTCTTTCCACGCTTGTGATGCCGATATATTCCCAAACACTGCTTGTTGCGAATTGCTTGCACTATATCCGTCACTTTTACTGACAATGAACGTGCTAACAGTACCTTCAAACTTGTGAAGGGGTACCTTAGGACTACTATATCGACGGAGAGATGGTCGGGCTTGGCGTTGATGAGCATTCATTACAACAAGCCCGTGGATTACGAAGCTGTAGTTCAACGGTTTGCTGAACAGCAACCCCGACGAATGGCGCTCGTCGATCCAGTCTTTGAGAGTCGGGAGATTAACTGATATCTCAGTCAACACAAAACTTTGTCAAGAAATATAATAACTATATTAATGAACAAATCTAGAATGATAAAGTGTGATTTTCAAAAGAAATTTAGGTTTTGATATTGTGAAATTTTCGTAAACTTTCTTTAAGACTTATCACGAATTTTGTGTTTCCTTGTATAATTTTCCTGCAAATCAGTACATAACTTAGATGTTGTTAAAGCTAATAAACTTGAACAAACACCCCGTAAATTGCTTGAAAACGCGTTTCTAAGAGCCTTAATTTTCAAAATTTTTCGGGGAAGCATGCCCCCGGACCCCTTAGAAGCCTTCGGCGCTCGTACTGAACCCCCCTCCAGCAAATCCTGGATCCGCCCCAGCAGCAAGGGTATTACTATTTACAAAGGCAATCTTAAAATCAGTGTGAAAATAAAATTTCCTCAATATTTAACAATTGTTTCTTTACCAAAGAGTTAAAATGATAGAACATCAGGTAAAACAAGATATTTACAATTCCTAGGAACATCACACGTTGGAACAATTTTAGTGGAATATACATTATTAAGAAACTTACCAATAACACCTCTTACAAGATTCCGTGGAAAACCATTTTTAAAGAAATAATCAGTAAGAAATTCAAACTCATTATGTAGCAGGGCAAAGTTCGAGCAAATATTATAAGCTCTATGAACAAGTGTGCGAACAGAACTTAGTTTGTAATTAAAAACTATAGAAATTAAAACCCAAACCTGTAAACGTAGGTATGGAAAATATAGGTCCTGTTCCAACTAGAATAGCCTAAACACAGCCTAGGCTACGTTGAAGATGGAAGACCTAGGCTAAAGATGAACCAGCCTAGCTATGTGTCCATAACCGGACTTCCATACTCTATTGTTAAACAATTACAGCTGAAATGTCATCTTATTTAACCTAAATTTGATAACCGCAGGGAAATTTATGAACTTCTTACATTGAAATGATATAATAAGTTTAATTTTTTGACACCAATAATGAACTTTTTATTCCAGCTTCTTCGTCTCTAGCCCCTCTCGTTGATGTTATTATTATTGCGATTTTTTCTTCTTCCCAAAACCATGTTGCCATTTCTAGCTATGGGATCTTTTTTCTTTTCATCCCATATTTGTTTCTTCGTTGGTGTCTTTTTAATTTTTCTCAGCAAGAGTTCAAGTTCTTCTGATTTACTTTTATTATTATTATTTTTGAATGTCAATGTGACTTATCCAAGATTAGGTGGGTCTTCCATTTCGGTACTCCCAAATTTTCCACAGTAGGCTTCTGGTACGTAGAAGTTAAAACTGTCGAGCCAGATTTGGAAACTAAAACATCAAGGAAAGGAATAGAATTTCAACTCCCTTTTCCTGTGTAAATACAATGTTCTTATGCAGAGTGTTCAGAAAACTCAAAAACTGAACTGATTGGTTCTCCGTTTAGAATAAAGCAAACGTATCGTCAACATGACGTCTGTACAGTTTGGCTTAAGATGAGGTGGGCACTCACAGAAGATCTTTTCCTCAAGATGCGACATAAAAATATTTGCAAGAACAGGACCCAAGGGGTCCCACTGTCATCCCCATTTACCGTGAATTTATACAGTGTTAAGGATAGTTTCTTTTGCGTCGGAAATTAAGAAACTTGATACGAATTCTTTGTTTATAACAAGTTTTGAATAGTCTTCCTTCTTTACAAGTGTTCCCTTGGACGAGACCATTAAAATTATTTTCAACAAAGCATTTCCACAGCCGGACTCACTTTTTCACGGCTTTGACAGAGCACAATTTGAGCAGCTACTGAATTTGGCAGTGAGGGATAATTTTTTCAGTTTTCAAGGAGAGGTTTACTGTCAGTGGGATGGAGTGGGGATGGGGAGCCCCTTGGGTCCTGCTCTTGCAAATATTTTTATGTCGCATCTTGAGGAAAAGATCTTCTGAAAGTAGCCCACCCCCCTCATCTTAAGTCCAAACTGTACTGACGTTATGTTGACGATACGTTTGCTTTATTCCGAACGGAGAATCAGTCAGTTCAGTTTTTTGAGTTTTCTGAACACTGCATAAGAACATTGTATTTACACAGGAAAAGGAAATTGAAGGTTCTATTCCTTTCCTTGATGTTTTAGTTTCCAAATCTGGCTCGACAGTTTTAACTTCTACGTACCGGAAGCCTACGTTTACGGGTTTTGTCTTTAATTTCTATAGTTTTTACGACCTTAATTACAAACTAAGTTCTGTTCGCACACTTGTTCATAGAGCTTATAATATTTGCTCGAACTTTGCCCTGCTACATAATGAGTGAATTTCTTACTGATTATTTCTTTAAAAATGGTTTTTCACGGAATCTTGTTAGGTGTGTGTATTGGTAAGTTTCTTAATAGTGTATATTCCACTAAAATTGTTCCAACGTGTGATGTTCCTAAGAATTGTAAATATCTTGTTTTACCTGCTGCGTACCATTTTAACTCTTTGGTGAAGAAAATTTTTAAGTATTATGAGGAAATTTTATTTTCACAGATTTTAAGATTGCCTTCGTAAATAGTAATACCCTTGATTGTTTTTTCGATGCAAGGGGAACTACGTTAGCAGTACAGTTCGTTCTTTGCGGGCGAGATTTTGCTCCCATATAGGTATTACCGTATTAGTCAGACATGGGCAGTAGGGCATATCATACTCTGGGTTCAGGGTTGAAATTTTGGAAAAACAAAGTGGCTAATATGTATTCCTATGTAAAAATTAATTCTAAGATGGGTTTATTACTTGCAACTTTTCAGAAAAATCTCATTTTCATGGTCAAAATCGCGATTCTCTGATTTGAAGGCTGCCTAACGCAGCCTCAGGGCACCCAAACCAAAGCGCGCAGCTGTTCTGCATATGATTTAGTCTAAAAGCTACTTTTCTGACCTCATCCTTGCTTTCTTGCGTGTTTCAACACCTCTGGGTGCTGAAAAAATGTTTAGATTTCACGTAAAACTTAAGAATTTTAAGTTTTTCTTCAAAGAATAGGCGCGGCTCACCAGCTCTACTCTGATCGAGTAGCGGGAGATTTGCACCTCCACTGTAGGTTACACGCCTTCTTCTGGAACCCTGAAAAGCGTGACCTCATAAGATCTTATATTATGATCTTATGAGGACTTTCAGCTCTTATGAGCATTAACGATGGCTTCAGCCTCTTCATCAGCCACTCGAACGTGAAAAGCTCTTAAGTATGTCCTGCTTCGATCTGAACACTGGGAGCACTTCTCGATGGTCTATCCTGGCTCTGACCCACCCATCTTTCCTCTCGTGACCGTACACAGCTTGGGAAGCAGTTGAGACTTCCTGTACAGCTCTCTCGCAGGACTGAGTATGAACAGAGAAAGCGTCCACTTTGAGTGGAGTTTTCCCGAGATCCTCGAGCTCAGTCAAGGTCATCTTGCAGGTGAAAATAGGCTCGTAAATATTCCCTGATTCCCAGTTGATGAGATCCTCAGGTGAAGTGGCTTGCAGATTGACTTTGGGATTTTTATGGGGCCTCACTGTCGTATCACCAGTCTCTTCCTTCTCTGATCTGATCTTATCTATCTGGCTCACAGCAAAAGCTCTCTGATGTTCATCCTCACTGCACAGAAATGAAGCCAGGATGTTCTCAGGATGTGCGTGGTAAGCTCCTCTTATCAATGCAGCAGAGATGATGTTCCTGACCTCGGTAGTCTGGTTCCTCAGCAGCCTCAGGCTTGAAAAAACGTGTGCAGGACCAAATTTGAGGTGGTGCTTCACTTTAATGTCGTAGCACATTTTGAAGAAGTAGTTAAGGCAGAACTTCACGAGGACCTCGAGCCTCCTCAACACCTCCCCCTTCAGTCCGTGCTCCCTCATCCACAACAGCAAGATGGCCTGTGCAGTAGCGAGCCACCTGGATTGGTTCAGAGGTCCGCACTTGAGACCAGCCAACTGTGGACTGAGACTTCTAGACTTGATGGCTTTGATCAGAAGATAGCAGTTGTGCTGGTCTGTGGAGAGAGATTGACTATCTCTACTGGCAGCTCTATGATATCTTCAGTTCCTTACACTGGTTTGAAGTTGAAGTTGACCTCATGTTCATTCACTTTCTCAAGAAGTTTTCCAGTAGGCCCACTGAAGCCTGACCGGGAGTTACAGGGCCGTCCAGCTTGATGATTAAGTGCCTCAGGGGGAGCTCGTTCACATGGAGCTGACAGATCATCCAGTGGCACTTGCGACCCAGTATCTTCTCCAATAGGGCTATGGCACCTCCAGACCACCCCGTGTTGGTGGAGTCTCCTCCAATCATTACAAGGCTCTCGTCAGCTCCGTGATCCTTGGGAGCGAAATGGAAGAGGTACTTTCCTTGAGGCTCCACGTGATAGTGTAATGCTCCTCGATCACTTTGCCAGGATGAAATCTCCCTGTCACTTCGTCATATTTCAACACCTTTGTAT
>JAJOZX010001628.1:60000-102500 GCA_023014485.1 Bathynomus jamesi
GGGAAATGGATATATAATTTCCTAAGTGAGCGGCAGCAAGTCGTTACAGTACAAGGAGTATCTTCATCAGAATCAGAGGTCCTCAGCTCAGTACCACAAGGAACAGTATTAGCTCCACTACTCTTCATAGTAATGCTAACTGACATAGATGAGGAAGTTACCAGAGACAGCTCAGTAACATCCTTTGCGGATGACAAAGATCAGTAGAAAAATAAGAAACTCACAAGACATAAGATCCCTACAAACCGACATAAATAGAATCTACAAGTGGACGGATGACAACAATATGAAGTTTAACACCGAGAAATTTCAGCTATTACGGTACGGAAAAAGAGAAGACCTAAAATCCATGGAATATTATACACCAAATGGACAGGAAATTCAGAGAAATCCCAGAGCAAATGATTTAGGGGTTGTAATGACGGATGATGCGAAATTCGAGACACAAAATAAGATAGCAGTAAACAGAGCAAAGAGAATAACGGGACAGATATTGAGAACCTTTAAACGAAGGGATAGGAATGTAATGATTCCTCTACTGAAAACACTGATAATACCCAAATTGGAATACTGCTCGGTCCTAACATCCCCATATAAAAAAAGAAGACATTAGACAGCTGGAAGGGATCCAGAGAAGCTTCACAGCCAAGATCAGTGGGTGCAAAGAACTAAATTACTGGGAAAGGTTACCCGAACTAGATCTATACTCACTGGAAAGGAGAAGAGAGATAAGTAGTATAGCCGCAAAAAGGTAGCGTGCAGGAATGTTGCAAGAGAATGATCAAATGTTGCAAATGGGGTGGGGGTATGCACAACTCAATGTTGCGAAAGGGGGTGGGGGTATGCAACAACTCAATGTTGAAAGGTGGTGGGGGTACGCAACAACTCAATGTTGCAAAGGGGGTGGGGGATGCTGCAGGTGCAACAAGGGGTCATGAAACTTGGAGGCGGCGTTATCCCCCAAGAGAAAGACAGGAGAAGGAGAGAAAGGAGGAGAGGTGTTCACCTGGCAGGAGCCAAGTGCATAATAAGACTTCAGCCGACCCGCCGTCCTCTTATAGACTCCTAATCAGCCAGTTGGCTTAGAAGGAGCCAAGGGGGGAGGGGTACACCCAGTGGTGTAGTGCTGGGAACGCGTGGGAACGGCGTTCCCTTACTTTTTTTGGTAGACGGAACGGCGTTCCCTCACTATTTCAAATAAATCCGAACTTACAAATCTCTAACGTCATGAAATTTTAATTCCCACCCCTAGAAGAAATATGAGAAAGAATCATTAACTGCTTCATTTCTTTTAGCTTCGACTGAGGCAATGCTAGCCTATAAAGATCTGGTGAAACAGTCACCACGGCGTACCAGTTGTTAACTTTTTAGTTAATCATTCCAGTTGTTAGCAATTTTTATTGATCGTACTGGATGTCGTATATCTAATGACACTGGAAATACTGCATCTTCAACCTTGGAATATATCCTAATATCCAGTGCATATGACCTCAAAATATCCCTGAAATTGGTCAGATTTCAAAAGATTTACCGGGGGGCTTACAGTGCCCCCGGACCCCCAGCTGTATGGGCTCGCCGCGCTCGCCATTGTCCCCCCCGCATCTGAGTAACACTTTCAAAATGCGTTCCTCCTCCTTCTTTATTTAGCACTACACCACTGGGTACACCTGAAGGGGGAGAGGGGAGGGATCTTCGGGGGAGAAGGAAGGATGATCTCCCCCCAAAGGGGTTGCCTTAGCCTAAGAGTGAAAGGATAGACGGAGGAGGACTTTGGGGGGACAAGGTGGGATGTCCTAACCCCCCAAAGGGAAACTAAGCTGTCTTAACCTAAGAAGGGAAGGAGAGAGTTCTTTATTCGGCCGAAGTTCGCATCAAACTACCAGCTCTGAAGCCAAGCGGGTCTTATATAGATGATGGTTGAGTTGCCAGATACCATTTTTTATTTTAATTGTACAGGTATACATTATTAGGGTGAGTTGCTAGATGCCATTTTAATTCGTTACCAAAGCATACAGACTTAAAATCGAAATTGACAAAAAGAAAATGATTATTAATTAAATAAATAGAATTTGCCTTCTACTGCACAAAAATAATATAATACGTACAATCGCCAAAATAATAGTTCAGACGAAATACACACACACACACACACACACACACACACACACAATTGAACAACTTTCTCCTTACCTTATATATATATATATATAGAAAGAATCATATTAACTGTATTTAATTTTGTCATTCCTTATATACAGGGTGTACATAAAGTCAGGATCTATTTTTGTGAAATAATTATTTTTTTCTATTTTTCTTTTCAGAAGCCCTTAGAATGAATACAGAAGAGCGTGTGGCAATAGTAATTTGGCGAATCGAGGGAAAGAAATACAATGACATCAGAGAGAAGTTTAGAAGGAGATTTCATAAGCCGGGGCCAATAGACAAGACAATACGAAAATTGGTGAACAAATTTAAACGAACGGGATCTGTAAATGATGAAGCAAGATCAGGACGACCGTGTATGTCAGATCTTACCGTGAATGCAGTACGCGGAATTATCACTGAGGAGCCACGTACGTCCGTTCGTGCTGCATCACACAGACTCGGCCTCGCGACGTCATCTGTGCACAAAATTCTGAAAGTTAATTTGCAGAAGAAAAGCTATCATTTGCAGGTTTTACATGATTTACATGAGGAAGATTTCCCTCGACCAAGTGCTGTGTGTGCTGATCTCGTAGAACAAATCTGGAGTGATAATTTAATGGACAACATTCTCTTTAGTGATGAAGCCACTTTCCATACGTGTGGAAAAGTAAATCGCCATAACTGTCGAATTTGGGCAGATGAAAGACCGAATGATTTCGTCCAAAATTGGGAGAGAGACTCACCTAAAGTTAATGTCTGGATGGGTTTAACAAAATCTAAGGTTTATGGTCCTTGTTTCTTTGCTGAAGCTACAGTTACGGGGCTTATTTATCTGGACATGTTGCAGCAATTCCTTGAACCTCAGCTGATTGGGGATATGATTGCTAGTACCGTCGTCTATCAACATGATGGTGCTCCTTGTCACTATGACAAAATTGTTCAGGATTATCTAAATGGACGTTTTCCAAATCGCTGGATCGGACGCGGAAGCAACAGACCTTGGCCAGCGAGATCACCAGATTTAACCCCTTTATATTTCTTTGCATGGGGCTTTATCAAATCGCACGTCTATCAGACGAAGATTACGAGTCTTGAAAACTTACGTACACGTATACGAACTGCTGCAGATAACATAACCCCGCAAATGCTCCAGAATGTGTTTAGAAATGCTGCGGAACGATTTGATCTGTGCAGGGATACTGATGGGCATCACGTCGAATCCTACTCTTAATTATTTAATAAATGTTACCACTTTATCATTTTATGATTGAATTCCATATAATTTCCAAGTGCTTCACAAAAATAGATCCTGACTTTATGTACACCCTGTATATATAAACGGATTTTCACCTTAAAGTGAATTAAAACAATATTAACATTAAAAAAAATCACTAAACAATTGTCTTAGCAAAAGAAATCGTTCCATTAACATTCTTAAATCTCTATATATACACACACACACACACACACACACAATTATATTAAATAATAAACAGCAAAAGAAATAAACACATTAACTGTGTCTATTTTCTTTTGGCAAACCTTTCTTGCGTTTCAAAAACAGTAAAAATATTACGCACTTTTCACGTTCTCCTTATAGTTTATATATATATAGAGAAAGAATCAATTTCGGATTTTTAATTTTCACACCAAAGGGTCTATTTACTTTTTGCCACTTCTCTATATATAAGCCTTTTCATATCATTTCATTTTCATGTCATTTCACTTCATTTCACTAATCTCATATCATTTCACTCATCTCATTTACTTTCAGCTTCTCTGGAAATTATTTACTTTCTTTCAGTTATTAAAACGAATCTAATTCTTAGAATAATGTTTTAACATTGTCTTCAGACGAGGAGTTACTGGTGCAGGTAGCCAAGAGTTCGAGCTAAAAGGATCATCCCGAGGCCTTTTAAAACCGCAAACTGTCGAAAAGGAATTTGGGTCGAACTTTCTCTCTCTCAAAGACTCAATTCCACCTCTTCTAGCCTTCCGTGCGTTTGACTTGTAAATAATTTTTTTTTTTTTTTTATTAAATGTGTTGATTAATTATTTCTCTTTACTTGCAAATATTTATGGCATCATCATCTTAGTTTATTGAAATGTATGAATAAAAAATGGAAAGGTATATTATTATTATTATTATACATTTTTCAAACACAGATTTTTGTCAGAGAAAGTGAGGATCACGCACACGCGCACACACACACATTATATATATATATATATATATATATATATATATATATATATATATATATATAGGGTGGTAGAAATTACAGTAGTAATAATAATAATTAACTCTTTTCGCCGAATTGGAAAGATTAAGCTTTTCACCCCACATTAGACCTACAGTTTAATGTGGAAACCAAATCAGAAATACATCTCGTCAGGGAATCATTGCTCACTCTTTCACATCATAATTTCAACATTTAAAATAACAGGATCTACAGATCTACAGAAGCTAAGGCTAACAAAGACCCTAAGATCCACTCTAAGGCTAGCCCGAGAGAAAGGAAAGAGTAGGGGGTTAAGAGAAGAGAAGAGAATAAGGGGTTAAGTAAGGAGCAACACCTATCATTCGTGGGTTAACATTCATTCAGAAAAAGAGGAAAAGTGTCTCACCATCATCATCCGCCGGCCACTGCAGACAAGTCAGAAAAATAGTCGGAGAGAATAGGAGAGGGGTGAAAGATGAAAAGAAGTAAAATAAGAACGCTTACAAACCATGCAAACACAGTCTTAACTCACTGTCATACCATGCAAACTACAAACATGCAAGAAAAGAGTTAGAGACATGCAAAGGAGAGGATAAGAAGAAAAAAAAAAAAAAAAAGTAGGTAAGTTAAACAAAAAGTGGGTTAGTTTACGCTATGAACTACATCTACATTCGTGTTAGTCTAATTTTTTTTTTAATTTTTTTAATAATTTTATTGCTGGCATCACACGCTGGCATGTCACAAGCTGGCATTCATCGTCAACAGACTCATTTTCGAGCACCACCACCAGAGCTTCTGTTGCTAACTTCGTTGTTTTTTAAATTAAACAACGTTAATACCTTTAAAATGTCTGTCAAGACGGTTCTTAAACATATTAACGCTGGTAGAATGAACGACTGACGCGGGAAGATTATTCCATTTATCAATTACTTTAAACGTAAAGAAGTTTTTAGCGATATTAGTAATAAAACGCCTGCCACGCAACTTAAATCCGTTATTGCGAGTATTACTATTATCAAAAGTGAACAATTTGTCAAAATTTACGTTATCGATGTTATTAACGATTTTGAAAACTTCAATAAGCTCCCCCCTTAATCTCCTAGTTTCGAGTGAATACAGGTCTAACTCATTAATCCTATCTTCATAAGGCTTATTGCGCAATGACGGAATAAGTTTCGTGGCACGACGCTGAACCCTTTCTAACCAATCAATATCCTCACGCAAGTACGGGCACCAAAACTGAACTGCATATTCTAAATGAGGCCTGACTAGGGACTTGTAAAGGGGCAATATAATATCCTTCGATTAAATTCGAAATTACGCGCTATGAAACCTAACATCCTATTAGCTTTTGCGCAAGACTCCAGGCACTGGTTCCTAACCTTTAAATCCTTAGATACGCGTACGCCTAAATCTACTTCCTCGTCAACGCTCGCTAACTCCCTACCATCCATCGTATACGCGTAATTATTATTGCGAGAACCTATATGCAAAACTTTACATTTGTCTACGTTAAATTGCATCTGCCACTTATCTGTCCACTCTATAATCCTATTTACATCGTCTTGAATCCTATTTCTATCGTCCTCGTTAACAACCTTACCGCCTATTTTAGTATCGTCCGCGAATTTTGACACGTTACTAGTCAATCCTACATCTATGTCGTTAATGTAAATTACGAATAGCAATGGGCCTAACACTGAACCCTGTGGGACACCGCTACCTACATCTAACCACCCTGATTCACTACCATTAACTACGACCCTCTGTCTCCTAGCACGAAGCCATTCTTCTAACCAGTTAGCTACCTGACCGCGTATACCGTGCGCTTTAACCTTGCAATTAGTCTCCTATGCGGAACTGTATCGAACGCCTTTTTAAAATCTAAATAAATAACGTCAGCTGCTCTATGCCTATCGTATTCGCGCACTATTTCGTTATAAAATTCTAACAAATTAGTTAAACAAGACCTATGGCGTCGAAACCCATGCTGACTACTATTAATCAAATCTCTACTTTCTAAGTGATCGATAATACGATCCCTAACTACGGATTCCAAAAGTTTACCTACAATTGACGTTAAGCTAATGGGCCTATAATTGCTAGCTACCGCGCGGTCGCCTTTTTTAAAAATAGGCGTGACGTTAGCTAATTTAAAGTCTTCAGGAATAATCCCGTTTCGAGTGACTGATTAAAGATCTTCGTTAAGGGGCCTACGATAACTTCTTTCAAATCTTTCAAATGTCTGGGATAAAAAGCGTAGGGCCTGGAGCCTTGCTAACTTTTAGCCTATCGATATAATGCGCAATCTCAGCCTCGTAACAGTTATTTCTTCCAAAATAGTCTCGCTACTAAATGGAACGATATCATCCACGTCGGGGACATTATTTACGTCTTCTACGGTAAAAACTGTCGCAAAAAAGTTATTGAAAATACCCGCCATCGCCTGAGCGTCAGAAGCCAAAGCGCCATTAACATCCACTAGAGGGCCTATGTTATTTTTTACCGGCTTACGATTATTAACGTATTCAAAAAACTTTTTGGGATTATGTTTACTATCCGCAGCTATAAGTATCTCTAAATTACGCTTGGCATTCCTAACTGATCTTTTAACCTGACGTCTAAGCTCGATATATCTATTAAAGTTAGCTACCTGGCCATTAGCTTACTAAGTCTATACGCTCTATTACGCTCGTTTATAAACTCTCCTATTTCCCTACTCCACCACTTCGGTCTACCACGATTACTAGCGCGCTTGGGCTTACGAGGAATAAACTCCTTTCAATATTCCTAAAACTTTCTTTAAACGCCATCCAACGCAAATTTGTGTCATTACCCATAAATAAGTTATCCCAGTCCACTACTCTCATCCTATCCGCGAAACTATCAAAATTAGCCTACGAAAATCAGGGACTTCTATTACGTTACTATCCTGTGTTTTCTATCAATAACTTAAACCTAAGAATTTGATGATCGCTACATCCTAAACTCTCGCCTACTTCTAAACCTTCGACTATATTCTCGCCTTTCGTCATCACCAAATCTAAAATATTATCACCGCGCGTTGGTTCGGTAACTATCTGTCGTAAAAGTTATCGTCCATAAACTCAACCAATCTCAAACCCTCTTCATTACCCGTAAAATTCTCGTAATTAACATTAGGGCAGTTAAAGTCTCCGACAATTATACTATTCCGATTGTCAATAAAATTACCAAGAAGTGAGTAAAATCTAGTATATATCGAGGGGTTGAACGGGAGGTCTATAAACAACAACAAAAATAAAACTAATACTACGCGCCCTAACTTCAACACAGATCGCATTAATTGCTGCCGGAAAATCTAACTTAACCTCGATAGCCTAAGGGAATTACGAATGTACAGCAAAACGCCGCCTCCAAATCTATGTAACCTATCATTAGTAAAGAGTTTAAAACCCGGTATCTCAAGTTCCCCCAACAAGTCCCGAGTCACGGTATTTAACCAAGTTTCAGTGATAGCAACTATATCATAGTTGCCGGAATAAATTACCGCCTTAAATTCATTTAATTTATTTCTAATACTACGCGCGTTGCAATAAAAAAACGTTTGTTATTTTTTACCACGGGCCCACGGATTTAAAATAACAGGATCATTTGATTATTGATCCGGGCATAGTATGTCTGCAAAATGTGATATGTACAAAAACAATGTAGATTTTTCTCTTTAGTAATAATATTAATAACTAACTCCTCGCCGAATTGTAACACCGAATCAGAAATACATCTCGTCAGGGAATCATTGCTCACTCTTTCACATCATAAGTTCAACATTTAAAATAACAGGATCATTTGATTATTGATCCGGATTTAAAATAACAGGATCATTTGATTATTGATCCGGGGATAGTATGTCTGCAAAATGTGATATGTACAAAAACAATGTAGATTTTTCTCTTTAGTAATAATAATAACTAACTCTTCGCCGAATTGTAACAATGGTTAAGCTTTTCACTCCGCCTTAGACCCACAGTTTAACGTGGAAACCGAATACTTTTTCTTTTTTAAAAAATATAATTAAAGGAATGGATATATTTATAATTTCTTTATTATAAAATCCTCTCGATTACATTAGTGATTATTGATCTGAGAATAGTGGGGGGAAAACCAAGTATTGTAGCAAATATTGACATGGTAAAGACAGCAAGGGGTAATACGAGCATCAAATCTATTGGAGAAAATATAAAGATGACATTAGTCGTCCAAAGCATGGACCCGTTATAGCGGTGTTACGATTGGTACACAAACTTATCATAGCTCCGCCCAGCTACACTGACAACCAATCACTACGAACATCTGCTCTTGATCTTTTGGGGTGGAGCTTGGCGATTGTGTATATAAAAGGAAATATTTTTCAGTTGGGAGTAACAGTAGCTATTTTCGCATCAGTGAATAATCATTCCCTCTGCCAGTGAATAAACATTCCCTCCGCCATGGAACACGAACTTTACACTTTTCCGGATTTGTATCAAGAAGGTGACACCGCAGCATTGACTGCAATTAATCTTTTTAATGCGATTGACCGTGATGGATTATTTCCAACGCAAACCGTTGAAGATATTTGCAATGACGCTCCTTACAACCCGACGCAAGGGACTACCATAGAAATGTAAGTGTCTATAATTTTATTTTTATTTTTATTCACAAACTGTCAGAAAGATGATTTCATATATATGGAGGGATGTAGTATCTCGTCAAATACTTCATTTAGATACTCACAATTATGCTAAAATCGAAATTTTTTATGGCAATCTTTTGCATGTTTTTTATAAATGTTATTCGGAATTACCTCTTAAATGAGCTTCTTAAGCGAACCAAAGATATCTTCACATAATGGGATCTGTCTTACAATATGTATACTCTGTATATGTTTTTATTAAAAAGATTCAATATGAACATTATTCTTTCTCCTTTAAGGTCCGATGAGGATTTGACACGTGTTATACAATCTTTTGAAGAATCTCGTGTCATGAATACGGAGGATATACTGAACAGTCAGCATAATGAATGTCACATCGAAATAATGTAAGTGTTTTTCGATCTTTTTTGGGGGAAGAAGAGACAACATATTTTCATCAATTTATTAAATGAAAGAAATCAGTACAATAACCATCTTAAACTACAGAATATACAAACTAACGTCACAAATATACACACGAACAAAAAAATTATACTATACAACGAGTACGCACAATTGGAAAACGGATTTTTATCTGTCTGCATACCATTTCATCGTTTCGTCGAGTGTGACACGGGTCAAATAAATTTAAAAAATTTATAAATTCTTTATCAAGTGACATATGCATGAGAAATGAGATGCAGTACATTCCACAAGTATTACTAAAATATCCTTGTATACGAAACGGGTTCCATACAACTTCCGGAATATGTAATTGAGCGAGAAATTTTACAATAACAGGGTCACTCCAGGGTTGAGTACCGAGTGAATCAAAATAGTAGAGACGGTGTCTATTTTTAAAATAGACAGCAGTCCAATGAATCCCTTCATTACCGATGACATCTGTGTTCACAATAAGACTACCGCATTCTCGCGTACTTGGCAAACTCAATGTTTCATTCTTCGCAAACACGCCGATAAATTTGGAACGTGTGACTCGTTCACTATTCATTACTCTCTGAAGTGTATTAGCATCCATTTTAAAAGTCAGTGATAACGCTCCTAAATCTATCTACTTCTATTAGGGCTTGCGATTCGAGATATACTAGTACACTAATAGGCGCGTCTATAGGCTTGGTGAATTCCAACCTCACTGAGATGTTTCCGCTCTGTTGTGGGCTTAAATGCGTATTTACGCTAGCAGATAAGTCAGGTGTAATGTCAAACGGATAAAGGTTAAATTGATCAATGAATTCTTTCTGCGTTACCCCATTACCAAGCTCATCACAATCACCTGCAATATGGGTCAGATTACTATAGGCTCTCGCGCAAAGAGGTAACACAGCGTCTGATGAATAGTCCGTATCCAATGTTCCACCAAAAGCAATGCCATTAACGTATAGAGTTATATTCTTAAGTCCGAAATTCTCGAATTTAAAGGCATTCTTCTTATATTTTCCATTCACCGAAGCATGGTCCAGCATTCCGATTAATATCCTTTTAGGAAGATTTCCCAGGGCAATGTTTTCTATCTGCTTCGACGCCAACCCTGCAGGCACCGTATATAGTTTGATTTGTACTCTGTTAATAGGATATTTCACTGTCGCGTTTAGTAAATTTTTCTCAATTTCTAGTTGTTTTGGTGAACTTAATTTCACTCGCCGTACGCGGAGGAATGTGTCCATAATGTGAACCACAACGGACTTTGCACCCTCTTCTTGATCAGCATCCAGATTTAAGCAGATCTCAGGACTCGTGCGGGTGAGCTTTATTTTCATATCCACCCCGTTCACAAGCAACTTCTCCTGGAAAGTGAAATCTGTGTGCAGACGTCCAAAACACTCGTATATCTTCTTTTTAGAATTTTTAAATTTGTCCTTTATACTACTTTCGTCTTTAGTTTGATAATATCCCTCGGCACTTAAAAAGGTAGCCTTCGCTTCTTTGGAAAAGTTGAGGACATTTTCCAGATAGGCTCGTAGATGATAGTACCCCGTGCCTGATGATATGTTGGTCTGATTTAAATATACTACACACTGGTTGAATATGGAGTGCAGAAAGTTTGTTTCAGGGTATACAGCATATTTGTCATCGCAGTCCGTTCCATCAGAATGGGCTATACGTAGCTTAGCGTACATGTGCACACAGCTTGGATCAAAAAAGTAAGGGCCTGAGCTAGGTATCACGAATTCTATAGGTGCACTCGGGGAACTAATTGTGTTTAAAGGGTTAATTGTAATAAAATCACTGTGCTCAATAGAAACTTGAGTTGGAGGCATCTCAAAAAGGGACAGCTCCGATTTACAGCATTGTGAACTACATGGGTGGATGAAGCGTGCCATGACGGGTTAGAAATAGTGCCTCCTCTCTCGACAAGTAGTAAACAAACTATGATTCATGAGATCAATGTCCTTAGCTTATATCAGTCAAAAAAGTGGTCAACCATAGGTTTCATTCGCTTACAGCACTTCTTTTTTGATATCCTTTTACGTTTAATACCACGTGGCCCCTTCTTCCGGACAGCCCTCTTCTTCTTCCCGCCACCACGCATTTTTCTCTTTGCATCTTTGATGATTTCGTCCCGTGTACGCTTTAAATGTTTTTTTTAGAGCTTCTTTAGGTTTAGCCCCATCCAATATGCCTTCTGCAGTGTTAAGACCTGATTGTAGCGCTTTCCTTCCGAGGTATCTGGCACCCCTCTTCAGCAAAGGAACATCCGTACGTAGTATGGATGAAAAAATGGACCCAAGTCCACTACCGCGCTGGTATCTCACCCCTCGATAGAGGGTGAAAGGCTTTCTATCCATTATAACTCAGTACGTCGAAAGTGTAGCTTCACTGTTAAGCTCCCGTTACCGAATGGGAAGTTTTCACCCTCAATCGTTCTTATATATATTGAGATATTGGTTATTAAATTAGTTGCCACATTCACATAATGGGGTCTGTCATATGTAATACTCAAACTCCTTCCTCTATGGTTGGGGATGTGGGCAATGCGCAGCAGGCGTGCCTGGGTATCCCCAACAAACTGGTGCTCCACTATATTACTGTAAATATAGCACATGTCTGGGGACTGAGAGCTTTCAGCCAATTTCTCCATCTTCAATTGATACATTAATCTGGACAAGTCATGCTGTGCCTCTATTATGAATAGAATATAACGGTAACCATCGTTATATACAGAATATCTTTGCATGTCTGTTAAATTTGCTTGCCAAATAGAATCAATCGAGGAAGCCGTTGTCTTGGCTGTTTTAAACCTTTTTCTCACAGGCTTATGAAGCGTATAAGCGTCCTGCTCCCGCAAAAATCTTTCAACATCTTTTTTTCCTACTCCGTAAACACTTCTGTACAGTCTATCTACGCCGCCGTAGGAGGCTGGGTTAGAAATGTCATAATAGCGTTTACTTAATACGTTAGCCATTTGCGTATTTTAGAGGCACGTGGGTAGGGTTGACCGTTGTTTATCCTCTTCTTTCTCCTCTTCAAAGGTGTTACCGCCGGGGGTGACGGCGTCTTCAATTGTGCCACATGCGTTGCATGTTCCAAGTCTTTTAACCTGTTCAGATTTCCTATCAACGTTTTAGGGACATTTATTTGTTGTAGTCTTGCTTTAATATGCTTCCATCCTGATGGTGATGGCCTATCCCACTTTCTCACCAGATCATGGACAATGTCTACGATATTCGACCCCTGTACCTTTGATCCTTCCACAATGATCTCGCCTGTATCGGTCCATTGTATGGCTGGGTCCTCATTCAATAGATTATAAAGACTTAAACCTTTATTCCTCAATGTATGTGGGAGGGTGCTTTTTAATACATGCTCGATATGTTGTGTGGCTGATCCCTTAATTTTGGTTGGTCAGCTGTATCGTCGGGTACAGATCCTATGTCGCCATGTCCATCGTCCCCCGTGCTGTGCCTAATAACCACAGGAATCTCTGTCGGGTTCTTATAATTTTCGTACTCGTGAAGAAATTTCTGCAGAGCTTCTTGGTATAAGATTCTTTTCTCATCAGGTGTTTTTTCACTGTTTAATAGGGCTAGCAATTCGCTTTCCATTCTTTTAAGTCTGCTTTTACGGGGATCTAGATCCGTGTCTGGATTCCTTTGCAGTGAAGCGTACACCTCGTGTGGAATCACTACCACTTTCTTCATTATATTAATCTAGTCAGTAAAGGACCCAAAACTGAAAATAAGATGGGGAGAAATGACCCTCCTGTTTGTACAATAATTCGTTTTTTCTTCGCTACAGTTTGACTTTTACGAGCGAGTGCACGTATTATGTTCTTGTAACGGCGTAGGCGAGCCTTCTGAGATGGTTTCATTGATACATTGCAATTTATAACGTTAAGACAGATTTCACAGATGCATTTTAAAAAGTCGGAGTCGATATTTTTAATAAACATCTGTTGCATTGCCCGGGGCAGTCGATGATAGATTTTTATTAATTCACGGTATTTCTTTAGTCTCTTTGTCATTCTGGAATATACACCGTTTCAGGCTCGTTTGGAAATATATTCGTTCTTAGAAGCACCCTAAACGTGTTTCGCGGATGAAGGTCGCAAAGCAAATATCCGTAACGCGTGCTTGTAGCTTCTTTATAAACTTCCAAAAACTCCTTACGCTGATTCGGGAACATTTGATTGGCTAATACCCCAATTTGTGATACATCTCTACGTTGTGCGAATAAGACTAGATATTGTGTATTTAACGACACATCGCGCATGTATCTATTTTTGAAAAATAGATTCTGATTGATGAAGAACACGCTTATGTTAAGATGGTGGGAGAATACTGTAAATGTCTCGGCAAACGTTTTATCCATCTCCAACATGAGATCGTCAATTACAATGACTGTATGTTCATTTCCCTTTAACGAATTAACGTCATATACACCTTTGTGGAACAAAATATCATCTTGGTACTCGTTGAACACTGATTGATACGTCGAATAGCACCATATAACTTTATGCACAAATTTCGAGAACATCTCTCCCTTTTCTTTAATGATTTTAAGCATAAACACAGTTTTACCACATCCTGTAGGTCCAGATATAATACATGTGGATGGGCTCGTGAATCTGAATTTTTCTACAGAGTCCATTTCTAACACGTCACACTCCTAAGTGGATCATTTACAAAATATTACAAATTTTGAGTGCTGTTCCTTATATTTTGTTTTCTTCTCCCACAGAACCGTGAATGACGATGAGGTACAGCACCCCATCATCGACATTACGGATGACCCCGACGACAGTGTAGTTGTGATCACAGAATCCTCCCCTGCCGACGAACCCTCACCAGCGATACCGGTAGCACGTTCAAAGCGGAGGTATGATGAAGAGAACCCCACGTCAGGTATAAAGCGACCGAAATACGCGTCTGTTGTTAGCCAACCACCAGTAATAGAGCCCCAACCCTCAACGTCTTACGCAACAAGCCCCCCAGCAGCACCTTCCGCTAATATATCCCCTTATTCATCCGCCACAGTTGCCCCCCGTTCTGTTGAGTCTACAATAATAGACTCCAGGCCCTCAACGTCTTACGCTGCCATCCCCACATCAGCATCTTTGGCCGATATAGCCCCTTGTCCATCCTCCACAGCTGTCCCCGTTCTGTTGAGTCTGCAATAATAGATCCCCAACCCTCAACGTCTTACGCAACCCCCACATCATCCAATTATCCCCTTATTCATCCGCCACAGTGTCGTTCTGTTGAGGATGATATAACGTTTGAGTTGGTGCGCTCCGCAGCCCCCACCCCAGCCTTGACTAGAAATCGGTATAGAGTCAGGGTCGACCCTAGAGCCATGTATAGCAATGGAATTGAGCGCGGGCTACGCCGGGTTGTACAGCGTATTGTAGAGTTTGCTCTTCAGAACCGCGACGAGCGTGAAGTCAGGACGAGTCTGTCCTTCGGATTCGGGTCAGATGACGGTGATGTAGATGATTATTGGGTAGTAGTGCCATTTAGACGTTTGGCGGCTGAAGATGTAGAATATATATTAGGACGTATAATGCAGCCGCCCAAAGTAGTATAGCCTTCAATATGGACAACTTCACGGTAAATATTGATCGTGTATTCCGTGTTGCGGGTCATAGTGCCATACCGTATACTCTTAACCTCAATTCTCAAGCTATTTATAGACGGCATATAAACGTCGATCGTGGTTGCGGCTTTATAGCAGTAGTCTTGGCTCGCATGTTTACTGTACAAAATACACGGGCTCAAAAAATTTGGCTGCCTACGGTCGTGGAACGTGCCCGTAAACTAGCTGTAGACTGTGAACTTGAATTTGACTGTAATATGGGCCCTGAAGAGCTGAGAATGGTAGAACAGGAAATGAATGTTCGTATAGTTGTGTTGGACTGGATGATCATCGTAGGACTGTGTATGTTTTTAAAAGCTGTGTGAGAGATCGTACAAGGCCCCTACTTATCTTAGGTCTGTCAGGGGCAACGTATCTCCCCATCCGTAATATAAGGTGCCTTTACGCGAGTTACGATAAAAGTCGAAAATATGGACGGCATCATGATTTGTGTAAGGGGTGCCTCGAGTTTGCGGATGATATAGTGAAACATTGTAAAGAATGTCACATGGTATGTGAACAGTGTAAAAGCTCCAAATGTGAAAGCCGTGTAGTTGAAGCTGAGAAGAGGGATTGTATGTGTGTAGACGCACATTTTTCAATAATAGCTGTTTGATCTCCATAAATCAATTGGCACGTGCAGGAAAATGAGAATCTGTGAATGTGGTATGTTTCACACAATGGATAATTGGGGAAAATTTAAGCACAAATGTGACGAAATTCACTGTCCTACATGCCAGGAGGAATATAAGGCGGATGGAGTAAAACATGTATGTATATGAAAGACGCCAAGCCTAAAAACAAACCCTGTATAACTGTATACTACGATATAGAAACATATACGAATGCTGAAACCAAAGAGGTAATTCCACATTTACTTGTGAGCCAGACTATCTGCGATGAGTGTATGGAGATCGAATGTGACGAGTGCCCCAAATGCGGTAAACGGACAAACGTTTTTAAAACGAATGTCCACGATAGTCCTGTGAAACTATTTGTGTCCTATATTGTCAAGTTAGCCGACAAGTTCAGAAAATGACTGTGTATATTCTCGCCCATAACGGTGCAAAGTTTGACACGCAGTTCCTTTATAAGGAGTTGCTTGAGCACGAATCCTCTGAGATATTTACAGGTGATCCATTGAAAAGAGGCAACAAATTAATACAGATGCAAATAAGAGGTAATGTACAATTTAAAGACACTTTATTATTCACACCTTGTAAATTAGCAAAGCTACCCAAGGTGATGGGTAGCAGCTGAAGTTTCAAAGGATATTTCCCTTACACTTTCCTCACTAGCGAGACTTTAAACTACGTAGGCCCACCACCACCCAAACATTATTTTAACTATGATTGTATGAGTGTAGATGAACGTGAAGACTTTGATCGATACTACAACAGTTTTAATGAACGTAATCCTTATAATATAGCTGATGAATGTGAGCGTTATTGCGTGAATGATGTGCGAGTGCTTAGAGTATGTTTCCAGGCCTTTAGAAGGATGTACATAGGCCGTTTCAAATGCGATCCGCTGCAAGTCGCAACCACCATCGCGTCATTATGTTTTACGGTGTTCAAAAATAACTTCATGCCTAAAGCCACCTTAGCCATTATTCACCGAAACAACCCCCGCAGTTACGGCCACAAGGCTATTTACTGGCTCATACACCTACAGCAACAGACAGGTGTATACATAAAGCACGCCCGCAACACGGGTGAAGTACCCATTAAGATTAATGGTCGTGTTTTTTGGGTTGATGGGTTAAGTGAAAACCGTGTCACTGGTGTGAAGACTGTGTACTCCTTTAACGGATGCTGGTGGCATGGATGCCCCCGTCCTGAGTGCGGAATCGCCGGAGATATCCACGGTAGATCTCCTGCCGACTGTCTTGCATGGACCCGCACCCGCGATCAACTTATAGGATCCCAGTTCACTCACAAAGTCTTGTGGGAGCATGAATATGATGCACGGATGGAGACAGACGAGGTGTACCGTGAGGAAATAAACACGATCAAGCGTTCAATGGTGCTGGATCCTCTCAAATGTGGTGATAGCTTGTTTGGAGGACGTACAAATCCATTCAGGCTATACTTTCCACCTACGGAGGGTGTGAAGCTCCATTACTACGATTTCTGTTCTTTATACCCATACGTGATGAAGAACAATCCGTACCCCGTGGGCGCTCCTGAGAAACTGGTGGGACCTAACCTGCCCTCCATCAATGAATTTTCAAGAAATTTGAATGATCGTTACTTTGGGCTCTCTTTCGTAGACGTACTCCCCCACGCAATTTATGGATGCCATCTTACCCGTCGTTATCGACCACAAGCTCATGTTTCCCCTGTGCGTGAAGTGCGCGGAAGAGAATAACGGTAATTGTAACCATATACCCCACCAGCGTAAGATCAGAGGCGTATATACAAGTCCAGAGCTGGCCCTAGCCGTACGCCATGGGTATAGAATACTGAAGATACATGAGGTGTGGAGGTTTCAGAAGCTACCCAACCTTTTCACACCATATATAAACGCATTTTTGAAGGATAAGGTTGAGGCATCAGGGTATCCGCGAGGAGTTGACACCGAAGATGAAAAGTCTGCCTATATTCAACGTTACCGCGACCGCGAAGGTATACAACTTGATCGTGCCCAAATTGCAAAGAATCCTGGCAAGCGCTTTAGTGCAAAGTTGTGTCTAAACAGTCTATGGGGAAAATTTGCACAGAATACCGGCAAAGGGAACATTCATTTGGCACAAAGTTATAGTGAAGTCTGGGATTATGCCAATGCTCCCGATAAAGAGGTCATGGAGATCGTGAATGTAGGTAATACTTACATAATAAAGTACAACAACACTGAATTGGCCTCAGATACCTGTATGCCGATACAGATAGCGTGATAATCACAGAGAAGGAGGGTGAATACATGCCTGCTATTGGGGAGTTCCTCGGCGAGCTCACTGATGAGATCAAGGATGAGTATGGGGACAACGCATACGCCGACTCTTTTGTCTCAACAGGACCTAAAACTTATGTGGTACGGGTGAGGGTGGGGGAGGATATGAAATATATCGTGAAGGCAAAGGGTATTACGCTCAACCGTGCTAATCGGCGGGTTGTTAACTTTGAATCGTTGAAGGATCTAGTGTGTTTGGACGATGATGAGGGCGAACGGGCTCCCCAACTAACTGTAGGCACCCACAATTTTCGGGCGCAGAAGCTGGGGGGGCGTGAAGGAACTTAGGGGAACGAAGGTGTGCCGTAACACCTATAGGAAACGTTATCATTTACCTGGTACCTATGATATCGTACCCTTTGGATACCATAACCTTTGATGTGTCTATTGTTAACTTACTTATCACACGTATTTGTAAATATGTATGTCTTGTATATAATCTTTGATGTATCTATTGTTAACTTATTTATTACACGCATTTGTAAATATATATAACTTGAATATCTCGTTTATTAAATAAATCATGTTTCAATTAGCGTTTCACTTTCTCCTTTGTGTGTGTGTGTGTGTGTGTGTGTGTGTGTGTGCGCACAGGTGAAAGTTCTAAGCTCCGCCCACTGTAAGACCAGCAACGTGAGTCATGCTACTATCTGGGATTCCCTGCGTGGTCAGTTGACTGCAGTAAGCCCTTGAACTCAGACGTGTATTCACCCGCGTAGAAGAAAATTGCTACCTTTAATATTGCTTGTTCAACGTTTATGAAATGGTATTCAGCATGTGTCAAGATGTGGTGGATACCGAAAAACTTCCTATTCCCCCCTCCTATGCTTCTTTTAAAACCACATTGGATCGTGCGAAGGAGCAAGATGTACAAATACTCTACGGATATTCTGGTGAGACCGTTGTAGGCTTTCGTTGCACAGACGATGTGCTGAAGTATGCTGTAGAGCTAAACTTTATAAAGTCTCACATATACCGTGAAGTAAAAGAAACAACGCGTGCAGAAGAGAAGCAGCAGATATGGATAGTGAGTCTTGTGGATGGATGGTGTGACAAGCGGTATTATGTCATGTTACACCATGTCGATTACTCATACCCTACGACTGAAAATGTGAATCTCGTCATCATGGAGAATCTTAAGTATTTTTATCACTATATTAATGTATATCATGATGAGGTTCGTAGTGAGGTTGTGGCTAGTGCCCTGCGTGGGTTTTTAGCAGACTTTAGAGACGAGTATCGTTTTCTAGGCAAAAAGGAAAAATATGAGCATATGTTCCTCTCAAATAGTGCGCCGGAGTGTGATGATGTTTAGGAGAGATAAAGCATTATAAAATGTGCCTAGTTCGTGAAATTTACCCTGAGGGAAACTGTCTGGTGCCTATTCTGGTAGTGATAAAACGTTAAAATCGAAATTAATTCTTGTATCGGAAAAAAACACCACCCAATATAATGGGTTACAACAATTCGATCAGCGCCGCACACGTTTCATTAGATTACGGTGCGACTCGCACCTCATCACGGATCATACGAGTTCGAACATGCCCATTCAACCGCCTATCGAACTGTTCCTGCATACCTGCGTGCCTCACGCGGCTCATAGTTATCTCAGAGCTTGGACCGAGTGGACGTGCGCTCCTCGAATACGATGGAACTTCCTTTGAGCAGATTTTCAACGCCTCGTACGATGTGTCCGTGACGAAATCGTTGCGCGTGTACAGGCGTAAATCCGGTGCCGTTAGTTATGTACTGGAAACGGAATGTAGACAAACAAACAAACGGAATGTCGTTTATTTAAGTGTCGAGGAGATGAATAGAATCTTCGTGATAGTTGAGAAGTGGCGTGAAGATCGTTATAAAATACCTGCTAACGTAGGTACAAGAAGAGAACAGATTAGTGACGCCCCCTCATACTTCGTTGTATGTACGTTGTGTATAGATAACGATCGGCCATGCATTGATATACGGCTGATGTGGAAGAATGCTTCTGATAATAACGCTCTTGTTCCTACGCGAAACCGTTTCACCCTCGACAGAATGTTTGAAATCATCAGATTCCGCAAGCTGAAACCTATATTAGACGTGCGTGTTACGGATATGCTTTATTTTGATACAGTACTTGAATACGCATACACCGCTCTGCTCGATGGGTTTACCGAGTGTAGGGCTGAACAAGGTGAGAATGGTCTAGAGCTGGACGTTTATTTAAAAAGTTTAGACTCTTTGAAATATCATGAACTTTGGTACAAAGCAATTGATCGATACAAGGCTGAGCTCACCTACACCGTTCACCTGAAGAAACTATTTCTTTATATAACGAGCAGTTGTCGTAACGATTAGAAGATTATTTCAATTGCCGCTATGTTGAGTGAAAATGAGTTCACTTGAAAAGCTCGCGTCGGTAGAAATAAACCCTCGATTGAAAGGCGTGTTTATAAACTTGTGTTTAATAATGTGGCTAACGATGAACTCTTTGTGCGTGCTTTTGATTGTATTCTAGACGTATTTAAAGGTAACTTACCAACCGGTTGTAAAGTGGGAACAAAAATAGTACTGAACGATATGAAGGCCCTTCATATCGAGTACAGGTTTCCCTATACTTTAAGCGGTGAAATATTATTAAACCGCGTGTACTGCGTAATGCAGGCAATAATAGATGTAATTGTAGATCGATTAAGTGCGAGTTTAGTATTTGAAAAAAAACTGAAATGTATTTATATATTTAACATATTTGTGTGTGTGTGTATATATACATTTCTACTATATTGATGATTATACGATTTCTTATTTTGCGCGGTAGAATAAAGTGTAGTATTTATTTATTTAGTTGTGTGTATATATTTCTGCTATGTTGATGGTTATATTGTTCTTATTTTTTATTTTTATCATTCCAACGTATATTTATTTTCTATATACCTCCATAATTGTATATATATATCTATATATATATATATATATATATATATATATATATATATATATTCCCCTGTACTGTTATTATGACGGATATATTTTTTGATTATATGCATATTCCTCGTTCATATTTCTTAACTATTATTATTTTTAATTGATCATTCAATGTATATTTATTTTCTATATATTTATAATAAACAGAATGATGTAATGTTTGTTATTTAATTCTTTTGGTGTGAACAATTATATCAATGGCTGGTTATGCCTTCTAAACCTACTAGCGGAATTCTAAACCAACTTTTAAGAATTATAATAAATGGTACAATCTGGCAACTAATAATGTATACCTGAACAATTAAAATGGTATCTGGCAACTCGCCCTAATAATGTATACCTGAACAATTAAAATAAAAAGTGGTATCTGGCACCTCAAACCCGAAAAGCCATTTACGCCTTCTAAGCCAACTGGCTGATTAGGAGTCTATAAGACAACGGCCACTCGGCTGAAGTCTTATTATGCACTTGGCTCCTGCAGGTGGACACCTCTCCTCCTTTCTCTCCTTCGCCTCTCTTTCTCTTCGGGGATAACCGCGCCTCCAAGTTTCATGACCCTTGCTGCACCTGCAAGCATCCCCCACCCCCTTTGCAACATTGAGTTGTTGCATACCCCACCCCCTTTGCAACATTGAGTTGTTGCATACCCCCACCCTATTTGCACCCCCACCCCATTTTGCAACACCCTACCCACTTTGCAACATTTGATCATTATCTCTTGCAACATTGCAACATTCCTGCACTCTACCTTTTTGCGGCTATACTACTGAGATACACCATTATTTACACTTGGAAAATAATGGAGAAACTAGTCCCTAATCTTACTCTGAACCCTATAACTCCCCAAACAACGGTGGACAGTAGAAACGGCAGACTGTGCCGTATTCCCAAATTGAAGGCGAGACAGGGCATATCCTTAACCCTGAAAGAAAAATAGTTTTGTCGTGAGAGGACCAAAACTGTTTAATCAGTTGCCCAAAGACCTAAGAAACACGAAGGGAGTTGCAGTGGAAATCTTCAAAAGAAGACTAGACGCCTGGATCAGAACAATCCCCGATGAGCCGGGCGTACCTGGCTATGTGAGGTGGAGAGCGCAAGAATCAAACTCACTACTTCACCAGGCCAATTCGAGAGGAGGGGCGACAAGCTTGACCTTCGCGAAATGAGAGATCATCACGCGAAACCTTTCTAAGTTAAAGGTGTATATACTATATGCGATAGCTATAAGTAACACATTTTTGGTAAAAGTTGTTTAAAATTAATCAAAACCTACATGAAAATTATTGACTGGCCGGTTAGGTCAACTGTACGCCCTTGACGATTGGCTAGGGGACATTCCATGTCAAATGTACACACTTTTTGGCAATTTCTGCCACTCATGTCACCGATTTCTCCGAGTTTTTTGTGATGATTGGGTTAGGTAAATGATGAATCGTCACCAAATTTTTGTTTCCTGGGTCAACGGTTTTCCAAGTTATGACTTTCCAAAGTTTAGGTCAACAGCGTGTAATGCCGGAAAAGGAGAGACTTAATTCGGGCTTTATTTCACTAACAGCTGAACACTCTAAATATAATAAGAAATATAACATAATTAATACAAATAGACATAATACTTATATTTTAGCGTTAAAGTACAGTATTAAACAAATTAGTATTTGGTAACAAGTGCGCATAATTCAAAATTAAGGTACGTATAACATAGCAGATACGTATAATCAAGATTACATAAGGCAATAGAAATACAAAACCGGTCATGACAAGGCAATGTAGAACAGCATATAATTATAAGTAATAAGTATTACTAGCTAAGTAATTGCTACTATACCTTATATAGACCCGTAGGCGCAATGCAAGCCTAATAACACAACACAACCATGAATGAATAACACTATCACGAATGATTTAGATTATAATATGGGGCAGAATGACCTGAAAAAAAAGGAATTATGTTACAGCGTGACCTTGGAGATTCGAAAGGTCATATCTCGGGTTCTACTGTACCGATTTCGACAATCTTGGTCTCAAAATCTCAGGAAAGGACGTAGAATAACTTCGACTCCCGCTGTAAAAACCACAAAGCACCAAATAAAGAAAAACTCCATTTCTATATGACCTTTGACGTTGACCCCAGAAAAACCTTCAAAATTCAAAGTCATGAAAATTATCATGAAAAATTTCCTTGATATATGGCATTCACAAACAGAAAATTTGAGTTGGATCTCCATGGGTTTGCTTTCCAGAGGCGTTCAAAGTTACGCAGGTGAAAATTTTTGAATAGTAAAAGGAAACCAACTTCACGCCTATCCACCGGTCCACCATTACCGGCGTGAAGTTGGCTTCCTTTTTCTCGTTGCTTGTTGCTTAGTGGCCAGCCGACAAACGGTAATTCCTCAACGTCAAAATTGTAATAAATTAAAAAAAACAGGTAAAATAATTTTACAGAAGTAAGAAATAGCAAATTAAAAGAGAAACACCAAAGGAAATCTGGAAAAGAACCATTGGCAATGCTTTGATCAGCCAATAAAAAAGCAGATCATTTGTTTACATGACACTGCGGCTGATTCAACCAGGCAACGTAGTCTATACGAATACAATAGGTTCAATGGCTAAATTATGTATTGTGTAAACTACTTACAGTAACTACATTTACTGCAAGACACGGGGGTTACTAAAAGTTTGGATGCTAACTGGCTCGTGTGATGTTGCTACCGTAAGCCTACCGTTGGTAGCCTATGTAACTACTGTAGTATAGGCCTAATCACAAAATGGCACTTTATTTGAAGTGTTCCTAACTTAATTTACCACGTAATAACGAAATGCCGTTAACAGAAAGCATATTTGAGAACTTGCTTTAGCCAACTTGGTCACTTTTGCCAACCTGCCAGTTTAAAAAAATAGCTGAATTTCTGGTCCTGCCGGATTTGTGGAAGCCGGATAAGAGTTCGGTACCTGTCGTATGTTTATCTTTTTATTTTTCTGCATACAACTTATATCTTAACCTGTGTGTGTGTGTGTATATATACTGTATATACAGGGTGTTTATAAAGTCTCTATCTATTTCAGTGAAAACGTAGCAAAAAGGGTCAGTAGTATAGCCGCAAAAGGTAGAGTGCAAGAATGTTGCAAGTGATTACGTAATGTTGCAAAGGGGGGGTGGGGTGTTGCAAAGGGGGTGGGGGGTGTCGCAAAAATAATAAAAAAGAAAAAAAGAAAAAAGAAAAAAAAAAAGAAAAAAAAAAGAGTACCGGCCTTTGTTGCCAACCGGGGTTGCAAGGGGCATGCAACTTGGGGGCGGAGTTTCCCCCAAACTATTCCCCCCAAAGGGCCAGAAAGGAGAGAAAGGAGGAGAGAAAGGAGGAGAGGTGTTCTCCTGGCAGGAGCCAAGTGCATATTAAGACTTCAGCCGAGTAGGCGTTGTTTTATAGGATCCTAATCAGCCAGTTGGCTTAGAAGGCGTAAATGGCTTGAGTTGCCAGATACCACTTTTTAGCGATACCATTGTATACACTATTATAGACTCCTAATCACCCAGTTGGCTTAGAAGGCGTAAATGGCTTCAGTTGCCAGATACCACTTTTTAGCGATACCATTGTATACATATTATATTTCTTAAAAGTTGGTTTAGAATACCGGTAGTAGGTTTAGAAGGCGTAACATGATATAATTAGTAAAACAACATTGCGTCATTCTGTTTATTATAAATATATAGAAAATAAATATACATTTCAATAATAATTGAGGAATATGCATATAATCATAACAGTACAGGAAATATATACACACAATTATGGTGATATATAAAAATAAATATACATTTCAAATAGAAATAAATATACATTTCAATAATATAGAAATATGCATATAATCATAACAGTACAGGGGAAATATCACGCAAAAATATAAATACATTTCAATAATAATAGAAATATGTATATAATCATAACAGTACAGGAGAAATATCACGCAAAATATAAATACATTTCAATAATAATAGAAATATGCATATAATCATAACAGTACAGGAGAAATATCAAGCAAAATATATAAATACATTTCACTTTTTTTTCAAAATACTAAACTCGGTCTTAATCGAGTTACAATTACATCATTATTGCTCTGCATTACGCAGTATATGCGGCTTAATAATATTCACCGCTTAAAGTATAGGGAAACCTGTATTCGATATGAAGGGCTTTCATATCGTTCAGTACTATTTTGTTCCCACTTTACAACCGGTTGGTAAGTCATCTTTAAATACGTTTAGATAGAATACAATCAAAAGCACGCACAAAGAGTTCATCGTTAGCTACATTATTAAACACAAGTTTATAAGCACGCTTTTCCAATCGAGGGTTTATTTCTACCGACTCGAGCTTTTCAATCGTGAACTCACTCTACATAGCGGCAATTGAAATAATCTTCTAAGTCGTTACGACAACTGCGCGTTATATAAAGAAATAGTTCTTCAGGGTGAACGGTGTAGGTGAGCTCAGCCTTGTACCGATCAATTGCTTTGTACCAAAGTTCATGGTATTTCAAAGAGTCTAAACTTTTTAAATAAACGTCCAGCACTAGACCATTCTCACCAGCCCTACACTCGGCAAACCCCTCGAGCAGAGCGGTGTAGGCGTATTAAGTACTGTATCAAAATAAAGCATGTCCGTAACACGCGCGTCTAATATAGGTTTCAGCTTGCGGAATCCGACGATTTCAAACATTCTGTCGAGGATGAAACGGTTTCGCGTAGGAACAAGAGCGTTATTATCAGAAGCATTCTTCCACATCAGCCGTATATCAATGCACGGCCGATCGTATTTATACACAACGTACATACAACGGCGTATGAGGGTGCGTCACTAATCTGCTCTCTCTTTTACCTACGTTAGCAGGTATTTTATAACGATCTTCACATCCACTTCTCAACTATCACGAAGATTCTATTCATCTCCTCGACACTTAAATAAACCCGTTTGTTTGTTTGTCTACATTCCGTTTCCAGTACTAGCTAATGGTACCGGAATTACGCCTGAACACGAGCAACGATTTCGTCACGGACACATCGTACGAGGCGTTGAGAATGCTGCTCAAAGGAAGTTCTATCGTATTCGAGGAGCGCACGTCCACTCGTTCAGCTCTGAGATAACTAGAGAGTGTAGGCACGCAGGTAGGCAGGAATGGTTCGACGGCGGCTGACTCGATGATACGTGAATGGGCTTGTTCGTATGATCCGCGAGTTACCGAATTGTTGTACATATTTCGGTACAGAATTAATTTCATCACTACAGCCTACGCACCAGACATTTTACCTCAGGATAAGAACTAGGAACTTTATGTTTTACTAAACATCTTCACACTCCGGGCACTATTTGAGAGGAACATATTATATTTTCCTTTCTGCCACAAAACGATACTCGTCTCTAAAGTCTGTTAAAAACTCACGCAGGGCACTAGCCACAACCTCACTACGAACCTCATCATGATATACGTTAATATAGTGATAAAAATACTTAAGATTGTCCATGATCACGAGATTCACATTTTCAGTCGTAGGGTATGAGTAATCGACATGGTGTAGCATGACGTAATACCGCTTGTCACACCACCCATCCGCAAGACTCATTATCCATACCTGCTGCTTCTCTTCTGCACGCGTTGTTTCTTTTACTTCACGGTGTATGTGAGACTTTATAAAGTTTAGCTCTGCAGTATACTTCAGCACATCGTCTGTGCAACGAAAGCCTTCAACGGTCTCACCAGAACATCCGTAGAGTATTTGTACATCTTGGAACTTCGCACAATCCAATGTGTTTTTAAAAGAGGTATAGGAGGGAGGAATAGGAAGTTTTTCGGTATCCACCACATCCTGACACTTTGCTGAATACCATTTCATAAACGTTGTACAAGCAATATTAAAGGTAGCCATTTGAATACACGTCTGATCTGAATACACGTCTGATCTCTCGGGCTTACTGCAGTCGACTGACCACGCAGGGACTCCCAGATAGTAGCATGACTCACGGTCTTACAGTGGGCGGAGCTTAGAACTTTCACCCACACACACACACACACACACACACACACACACACACACACACAAAGGAGAAAGTGAAACGCTAATTGAAACATATGAGATATTGTTATATATTTACTATTTAATAAAACGAGATATTCAAGTTATATATATTTACAAATACGATTTAATAAACGAGATATTCAAGTATATATATATATATTTACAAATACGTGTAATAAATCAATAGATACTTTACAAATACGATTTAATAAACGAGATATTCAAGTTATATATATATTTACAAATACGTGTAATAAATCAATAGATACGATTATATACAAGACAAATACGTGTGAGTTAACAATAGAAGCATCATCGTTTGGTATCCAAAGGGTACGGTATCATAGGTACCAGGTAACTGGTAACGTTTCCTATAGGTGTTACGGCACACCTTCGTACCCCTAAGTTCCTTCACGCCCCCAGCTTCTGCGCCCGAAAATTGTGGGTGCCTACAATTAGTTGGGGAGGTTGTTCGCCCTCATCATCGTCCAAACATACTAGATCCTTCAACGATTCAAAGTTAACAACCCGCCGATTCGCATGGTTGAGCGTAATACCCTTTGCCTTCACGATATATTTCATTTCCTCCCCCACCCTGACCCGTACCCCATAAGTCTTAGGTCCTGTTGAGACAAAAGAGTCGGCGTAAGCGTTGTCCCCATACTCGTCCTTGATCTCATCAGTGAGCTCGCCGAGGAACTCCCCAATAGCGGGCATGTATTCACCCTCCCTCTCTGTGAATATCACGCTATCTGTATCGGCATACAATACTCTCCGCCCAAGAGAATGCAATAGACCCCAAAGTTTTATACGGGCGTAGGCTGTTGTGAAGCTGGCCACAGGTATGTTTGTAACCCTTGAGGTATCTGTGGCAAATTCAGTGTTGTTGTACTTTATTATGTAAGTATTACCTACATTCACGATCTCCATGACCTCTTTATCGGGAGCATTGGCATAATCCCAGACATCGCTATAACTTTGTGCCAAATGAATGCTCCCTCTGCCGGTATTCTGCGCAAATTTTCCCCATAGACTGTTTAGACACAACTTTGCACTAAAGCGCTTGCCAGGATTCTTTACAATTTGGACACGATCAAGTTGTATACCTTCGCGGTCGCGGTAACGTTGAATATAGGCAGACTTTTCATCTTCGGTATCAACTCCTCGCGGATACCCTGATGCCTCAACCTTATCCTTCAAAAAGGCGTTTATATATGGTGTGAAAAGGTTGGGTAGCTTCTGAAACCTCCACACCTCATGTATCTTCAGTATTCTATAACCATGGCGTACGGCTAGGGCCAGCTCAGGACTTGTATATACGCCTCTGATCTTACGCTGGTGGGGTATATGGTTACATTCGCCGTTATCCTCTTCCGCGCACTTCACGCACAGGGGAAACATGAGCTTGTCGTCGATAACGACAGGTAAGATCGGCATCCATAAATTGCGTGGGGGGAGTACGTCTACGAAAGAGAGCCCAAAGTAACGATCATTCAAATTTTTTGAAAATTCATTGATGGAGGGTAGGCTAGGTCCCACCAGTTTCTCAGGAGCGCCCACGGGGTACGGATTGCTCTTCATCACGTATGGGTATAAAGAACAGAAATCGTAGTAATGGAGCTTCACGCCCTCCGTAGGTGGAAAGTATAGTCTGAAAGGATTTGTACGTCCTCCAAACAAGCTATCACCACATTTGAGAGGATCCAGCACCATTGAACGCTTGATCGTGTTTATTTCCTCACGGTACACCTCGTCTGTCTCCATCCGTGCATCATATTCATGCTCCCACAAGACTTTGTGAGTGAACTGTGATCCTATAAGTTGATCGCGGGTGCGGGTCGATGCAAGACAGTCGGCAGGAGACCTACCGTGGATATCTCCGGTGATTCCGCACTCAGGACGGGGCATCCATGCCACCAGCAACCGTTAAAGGAGTACACAGTCTTCACACCAGTGACACGGTTTTCACTTAACCCATCAACCCAAAAAACACGTCCATTAATCTTAATGGGTACTTCACCCGTGTTGCGGGCGTGCTTTATGTATACACCTGTCTGTTGCTGTAGGTGTATGAGCCAGTAAATAGCCTTGTGCCCGTAACTGCGGGGGTTGTTTCGGTGAATAATGGCTAAGGTGTCTTTAGGCATGAAGTTATTCTTGAACACCGTAAAACATAATGATGCGATGGTGGTTGCGACTTGCAGTGGATCGCATTTGAAACGGGCTATGTACATCCTTCTAAAGGCCTGGAAACATACTCTAAGCACGCGCACATCATTCACGCAATAACGCTCACATTCATCAGCTATATTATAAGGGTTACTTTCATTAAAACTGTCGTAGTATCGATCAAAGTCTTCACGTTCATCCATACAGTCAAAATAATGTTTGGGGGGTGGTGGGCCTACGTAGTTTAAAGTCTCGCTGGTGAGGAAAGTGTAAGGGAAGTATCCTTTGGAAACTTCAGCTGCTACTCCCATCACCTTGGGTAGCTTTGCTAATTTACAAGGTGTGAATAATAAAGTATCTTTAAATTGTACATTGCCTCTTATCTGCATCTGTATTAATTTGTTGCCTCTTTTCAATGGATCACCTGTAAATATCTCAGAGGATTCGTGTTCAAGCAACTCCTTATAAAGGAACTGCGTGTCAAACTTTGCCCCGTTATGGGCGAGAATATACACAGTCATTTTTTTGAACTTGTCGGCTAACTTGACAATATAGGACACAAATAGTTTCACAGGACTATCGCGGACATTCGTTTTAAAAACGTTTGTCCGTTTACCCATTTGGGGCACTCGTCACATTCGATACCCATACACTCATCACAGATGGTCTGGCTCACAAGTAAATGTGGAATTACCTCTTTGGTTTCAGCGTTCGTATATGTTTCTATATCGTAGTATACAGTTATACAAGGGTTATTTTTAGGCTTAGCATCTTTCATATAACAACATGCTTTACTCCATCCGCCTTATATTCCTCCTGGCATGTAGGACAGTGAATTACGTCACACTTGTGCTTAAATTTCCCCAATTATCCATTGTGTGAAACATACCACATTCACAGATTCTCATTTTCCTGCACGTGCCAATTGATTTATGGAAATCAAAACAGCTATTATTGAAAAATGTGCGTCTACACACATCACAGTCTCTCTTCTCAGCTTCAACTACACGGCTTTCACATTTGGTGCTTTTACACTGCTCACATACCATGTGACATTCTTTACAATGTCGCACAATATCATCCGCAAACTCGAGGCACCCCTTACACAAATCATGATGTCTCCCATATTTTCGACTTTTGTCATAACTCGCGTAAAGCCACCTTATATTACGGATGGGGAGATACGTTGTCCCTGACAATCCTAAAATAAGTAGGGGTCTTGTACGATCTCTCACACAGCTTTTAAAAACATACACAGTCCTACGACGATCATCCAACCCAAATACAACTATGCGGACATTCATTTCCTGTTCTACCCTTCTCAGCTCTTCAGGACCCATATTACAGTCAAATTCAAGTTCACAGTCTACAGCTAGTTTACGGGCACGCTCCACGACCGTAGGCAGCCAAATTTTTTGAGCCGTGTATTTTGTACAGTAAACATACGTGCTAAGAGTACTGCTATAAAGCCGCAACCACGATCGACGTTTATATGCTTTCGGTAAATAGTGAGAATTGAAGTTAAGAGTGTACGGTATGGCACTATGACCCGCAACACGGAATACACGGTCAATATTTACCGTGAAGTTGTCCATATTGAAGGCTATACTACTTTGGGCGGCTTGCATTATACGTCCTAATATATATTCTACATCTTCAGCCGCCAAACGTCTAAATGGCACTATCACCCAATAATCGTCTACATCACCGTCATCTGACCCGAATCCAAAGGACAGACTCGTCCTGACTTCACGCTCGTCGCGATTCTGAAGAGCAAACTCTACAATATGCTGTACAACCCGGCGTAGCCCGCGCTCAATTCCATTGCTATACATGGCTCTAGGGTCGACCCTGACTCTATACCGATTTCTAGTCAAGGCTGGGGTGGGGGCTGCGGATCGCACCAATTCGAGCGTTATAGCATCCTCAACAGAACGGGGGGCGGCGGATGAATTAGGGGATATATTAGCGGAAGGTGCTGCTGGGGGGCCTGTTGCGTAGGAGGTTGAGGGTTGGGGATCTATTATTGTAGACTTAACAGAACGGGGGGCGGCGGATGAATAAGGGGTATATTAGCGGGAGGTGCTGCTGGGGGGCTTGTTGCGTAAGAGGTTGAGGGTTGGGGATCTATTACCGCTGCAACAGGCGCGTATTTCGGGCGCTTTATACCTGACGTGGGGTTCTCACACCTCCGCTTTGGACGTGCTACGGTATCGCTGGTGAGGGTTCGTTGGCAGGGGAGGAGATCACAACTACACTGTCGTCGAGGTCATCCGTAATGTCAATGATGGGATGCTCTACCTCATCGTCATTCACGGTTCTGTGGGAGAAGAAAGCAAAATATAAGGAACAGCACTCAAAATTTGTAATATTTTGTAAATGACCCACTTAGGAGTGTGACGTGTTAGAAATGGACTCTGTAGAAAAATTCAGATTCACGAGCCCATCCACATGTATTATATCTGGACCTACAGGATGTGGTAAAACTGTGTTTATGCTTAAAATCATTAAAGAAAAGGGAGAGATGTTCTCGAAATTTGTGCATAAAGTTATATGGTGCTATTCGACGTATCAATCAGTGTTCAACGAGTACCAAGATGATATTTTGTTCCACAAAGGCGTATATGACGTTAATTCGTTAAAGGGAAATGAACATACAATCATTGTAATTGACGATCTCATGTTGGAGATGGATAAAACGTTTGCCGAGACATTTACAGTATTCTCCCACCATCTTAACATAAGCGTGTTCTTCATCAATCAGAATCTATTTTTCAAAAATAGATACATGCGCGATGTGTCGTTAAATACGCAATATCTAGTCTTATTCGCGCAACGTAGAGATGTATCACAAATTGGGGTATTAGCCAATCAAATGTTCCCGAATCAGCGTAAGGAGTTTTTGGAAGTTTATAAAGAAGCTACAAGCACGCGTTACGGATATTTGCTTTGCGACCTTCATCCGCGAAACACGTTTAGAGTGCTTCTGCGAACGAATATATTTCCAAACGAGCCTGAAACGGTGTATATTCCAGAATGACAAAGAGACTAAAGAAATACCGTGAATTAATAAAAATCTATCATCGACTGCCCCGGGCAATGCAGCAGATGTTTATTAAAAATATCGACGCCGACTTTTTAAAATGCATCTGTGAAATCTGTCTTAACGTTATAAATTGCAATGTATCAATGAAAACCCATCAGAAGGCTCGCCTACGCCGCTACAAGAACATAATACGTGCACTCGCTCGTAAAAGTCAAACTGTAGCGAAGAAAAAACGAATTATTGTACAAACAGGAGGGTCATTTCTCCCCATCTTATTTTCAGTTTTGGGTCCTTTACTGACTAGATTAATATAATGAAGAAAGTGGTAGTGATTCCCCACGAGGTGTACGCTTCACTGCAAAGGAATCCAGACACGATCTAGATCCCCGTAAAAGCAGACTTAAAAGAATGGAAAGCGAATTGCTAGCCCTATTAAACAGTGAAAAAACACCTGATGAGAAAAGAATCTTATACCAAGAAGCTCTGCAGAAATTTCTTCACGAGTACGAAAATTATAAGAGCCCTACAGAGATTCCTGTGGTTATTAGGCACAGCACGGGGGACGATGGACATGGCGACATAGGATCTGAGCCCGACGATACAGCTGACCAACCAAAAAGATTAGCCACACAACATATCGAACATGTATTAAAAATACCCTCCCACATACATTGAGGAGTAAAGGCTTAAGTCTTTATAATCTATTGAATGAGGATCCCGCCATACAATGGACCGATACAGGCGAGATCATTGTGGAAGGATCAAAGGTACAGGGATCGAATATCGTAGACATTGTCCATGATCTGGTGAGAAAGTGGGATAGGCCATCACCATCAGGATGGAAGCATATTAAAGCAAGACTACAACAAATAAATGTCCCTAAAACGTTGATAGGAAATCTGAACAGGTTAAAAGACTTGGAACATGCAACGCTGTGACACAATTGAAGGCGCCGTCACCCCCGGCGGTAACACCTTTGAAGAGGAGCAAGAAGAGGTTAAACCAACCCTACCCACGTGCTCTAAAATACGCAAATGGCTAACGTATTAACTAAACGCTATTATGACATTTCTACCCATCCTCTTACGGCGGCGTAGATAGACTGTACAGAAGTGTTTACGGAGTAGGAAAAAAAGATGTTGAAAGATTTTTGAGGGAGCAGGACGCTTATACGCTTCATAAGCCTGTGAGAAAAAGGTTTAAAACAGCCAAGACAACGGCTTCCTCGATTGATTCTATTTGGCAAGCAGATTTAACAGACATGCAAAGATATTCTGTGTATAACGATGGTTACCGCTACATTCTATTCATAATAGACGTATTCTCTAGATATCTGTGGCTAGTTCCTCTGAAAAATAAATCACCTGAAACAGTTGCTAAAGCCACCAAAACGCTAATGTTAAAAGAAAACAGGGTTCCTGGCTATTTTTGTACGGATATGGGGAAGGAATTTATAGGCCGTGCTTTTCAGAACATGTTGACAGAGTTTAATATCAGCTATTACACAACCAATTCTATACATAAGGCTTCTTTAGCTGAAAGAGTTCAGCGCACCATAAAGGAACGCATGCACCGTTATTTTACACATAAAAACACATACAGATTTCTAGACATTCTGGAATCATTGGCGTCATCCTACAACCGCTCACACCATCGCACGATTGGGACAACACCTAACGAAGTTTTAGAAAGAGGTACGCTCCCGAGGAGAGATGGATCACCACCACCACCACCACACTCTGCGCGCTTCAAAATCAATGATTATGTAAGGCTGTCGCGTTCGGGGAACAAATTCGCAAAGGGTTTTGAGCAAGGATGGACACGCGAGATTTTTAAAGTTAGGGCTATGAGACCTAAAGGTGAGATAATGATGTATTACATTGAAGATTTGAATGGAGAAGAAATCTCAGGAGGCTTTTACCGCGAGGAATTGCAGAAAGTTGCGTTTAATTTAGGAAAAAATGTGTTTAAAATTGAGAAAATTTTAGGAAGCAAAGGTTCAGGAAAGAGAAAAATGTACCTGGTGAAATGGCTAGGGTACCCAGAAAGCTTCAACACCTATATAAAAGCTGATGCAATAATGAAGCTTAAATAGTATGCAACATGGCTCCTAACCATTTCTACGTCACACTCCCGTCCTCCTCGTCCCTGTCTGTACACCCTAACAACACACTAGCCAACTTTGTAACAGAACTCCACAAGCACATTGAATTGGGTCGTGATTCGTATGAGGTGGGGATATGCGAAATTCAGCTGGACACCATCTTTTTAAATATTGAACATAAAGAAACCGTTTTTACGATTCTTAGAGACATTGACGAGTGTGAAAAAGCTGGGGTAGCTATGGATGAAACTATGCGTATCGCTCGGACTAAGATTGCACGGTATTACAGTACAGAAGTAAGACTAGGACCGGGTCAATATGGTTCGGCCGAGGATGTTGTGAGAGGCTTAAACGTAAGTTTAAGAAACTCAAACCTTACGAATGATTTAGTATACGAAATCGTAAACAACCCTGCACATACACTAATCCTAAAATCAAAGACTAACAGACGTATTAAAGACCATAGAAAGTTCCAAATTCTAGCCAATGGCCGATATAGCGCAGCCTTCCAAAGAGACACATTTCACGAGACACAGCATGACTTGTCCAGATTAATGTATCAATTGAAGATGGAGAAATTGGCTGAAAGGTCCCCAGACATGTGCTATATTTACAGTAATATAGTGGAGCACCAGTTTGTTGGGGATACCCAGGCACGCCTGCTGCGCATTGCTCACATCCCCAACCATAGAGGAAGGAGTTTGAGTATTACATATGACAGACCCCATTATGTGAATGTCGCAACTAATTTAATAACCAATATCTCAATATATATAAGAACGATTGAGGGTGAAAACTTCCCATTCGGTAACGGGAGCTTAACAGTGAAGCTACACTTTCGACGCACTGAGTTATAATGGATAGAAAGCCTTTCACCGTCTATCGAGGGGTGCGATACCAGCGCGGTAGTGGACTTGGGTCCATTTTTTCATCCATACTACGTACGGCTGTTCCTTTGCTGAAGAGGGGTGCCAGATACCTTGGAAGGAAAGCGCTACAATCAGGTATTAACACTGCAGAAGACATATTGGCCGGGGCTAAACCTAAAGAGGCTCTAAAAAAACATTTAAAGCGTACACGGGACGAAATCATCAAAGATGCAAAGAGAAAAATGCGTGGTGGCGGGAAGAAGCGGGCTGCCCGGAAGAAGAAGGGGTCACGTGGTATTAAACGTAAAAGGCTATCAAAAAAGAAGTGCTGTAAGCGAATGAAACCTATGGTTGACCACTTTTTTGACTGATATAAGCTAAGGACATTGATCTCATGAATCATAGTTTGTTTACCACTTGTCGAGAGAGGAGTCACTATTTCGCCATGGCACGCTTCATCCACCCATGTAGTTCACAATGCTGTAAATCGGAGCTGTCCCTTTTTGAGCTACCTCCAACCCAAGTTTCTATTGAGCACAGTGACTTTATTACAATTAACCCTTTAAACACAATTAGTTCCCCGAGTGCACCTATAGAATTCGTGATACCCAGCTCAGGTCCTTACTTTTTTGATCCAAGCTGTGTGCACATGTACGCTAAGCTACGTATAGCCCATTCTGATGGAACGGTCTGCGATGACAAATATGCTGTATACCCTGAAACAAACTTTCTGCACTCCATATTCAACCAGTGTGACGTATATTTAAATCAGACCAACATATCGGCAGGCACGGGGTACTATCATCTACGAGCCTATCTGGAAAATGTCCTCAACTTTTCCAAAGAAGCGAAGGCTACCTTTTTAAGTGCCGAGGGATATTATCAAACTAAAGATGAAAATAGTATAAAGGACAAATTTAAAAATTCTAAAAAGAAAATATACGAGTGTTTTGGACGGTTGCACACAGATTTCACTTTCCAGGAGAAGTTGCTTGAACGGGGTGGATATGAAAATAAAGCTCACCCGCACGAGTCCTGAGATCTGCTTAAATCTGGATGCGGATCAAGAAGAGGGTGCAAAGCCCGTTGTGGTTCACATTATGGACACATACCTCCGCGTACGGCGAGTGAAATTAAGTTCACCAAAACAACTAGAAATTGAGAAAAATTTACTAAACGCTACAGTGAAATATCCTATTAACAGAGTGCAGATCAAACTATATACGGTTCCTGCAGGGTTGGCATCGAAGCAGATAGAAAACATTGCCCTGGGAAATCTTCCTAAAAGGATATTAATCGGCATGCAGGACCACGCTTCGGTGAATGGAAAATATAAAAAGAGTGCCTTTAAATTCGAGAATTTCGGACTTAAAAATATAACTCTATACGTTAATGGCACTGCTTTGGGTGGAACAATGGGTACGGACTATTCATCAGACGCTGTGTTACCTCTTTGTGCCAGAGCCTATAGTAATCTGACCCATATTGCAGGTGATTGTGATGAGCTTGGTAATGGGGTAACGCAGGAAGAATTCATTGATCAATTTAACCTTTATCCGTTTGACATTACACCTGACTTATCTGCTAGCGTAAATACCCATTTAACCCCACAGCAGAGCGGAAACATCTCAGTGCGGCTGGAATTCGCCAAGCCTATAGACGCCTATAGTGTACTAGTATATCTCGAATCGCAAGCCCTAATAGAAGTAGATAGATTTAGGAGCGTTATCACTGACTTTTAAAATGGATGCTAATACACTTCAGAAAGTAATGGAGCGAGTCACACGTTCCAAATTTATCGGCGTGTTTGCGAAGAATGAAACATTGAGTTTGCCAAGTACGCGAGAATGCGGTAGTCTTATTGTGAACACAGATGTCATCGGTAATGAAGGGATTCACTGGATCGCTGTCTATTTTAAAAATAGACAGCGCCTGTACTATTTTGATTCACTCGGTACTCAACCCTGGAGTGACCCTATTATTGTAAAATTTCTCGCTCAGTTACATATTCCCGAAGTTGTATGGAACCCATTTCGCATACAAGGATATTTTACTAATGTTTGCGGAATGTACTGCGTCTCATTTCTCATGCATATGTCAAGTGATAAAGAATTTATAAATTTTTTAAATTTATTTGACCCGTGTCACACTCGCCGAAACGATGAAATGGTATGCAGACAGATAAAAATCCGTTTTCCAATTGTACGTACTCGTTGTATATTATAATGTTTTTGTTCGTATATTTGTAACGATATATTCTGTAGTTGTTTATTGTACTGATTTCTTTCATTTAATAAATTTATGAAAATATATTGTGTCTTCTTATCCCAAAAAGATCGAAAAACACTTACATTATTTCGGTGTGACATTGTTGACTGATCAGTATATCCTCCGTATTCCGAGATTCTTCAAAAGATTGTATAACACGTGTCAAATCCTCATCGGACCTTAAAGGAATAATGTTCATTCTTTTAAAACATATACAGAGTATACAGACAGATCCCCATTATGTGAAGATATCTTTGGTTCATTTAAGAGGAATAACATTGATTGCCATAAAAAATTTCGATTTTAGCATAATGGGGATAAGAGGTAAAACCAAATAACATTGATTGCCAAAAAATTTTGGCGAGTATCTATTTGACGAGATACTACAACTCTCCATATATATAAACGAATTATAGACACTTACATTTCTATGGTAGTCCCCTGCGTCGGGTTGTAAGGAGCGTCACTGCAAATATCTTCAACGGTTTGCGTTGGAAATAATTCGCCACGGTCAATCGCATTGAAAAGACTAATTGCGGTTAATGCTGCAGTATCACTTTCTTCATACAATTCCGGGGAGACGTACAGGTCCATGGTGGAGGATGTGTGACATTGCTGACTGTTCAGTATATCCTCCGTATTCCGAGATTCTTCAAAAGATTGTATAACACGTGTCAAATCCTCATCGGACCTTAAAGGAATAATGTTCATTCTTTTAAAACATATACAGAGTATACAGACAGATCCCCATTATGTGAAGATATCTTTGGTTCATTTAAGAGGAATAACATTGATTGCCATAAAAAAATTTCGATTTTAGCATAATGGGGATAAGAGGTAAAACCAAATAACATTGATTGACAAAAAAATTTTGGCGAGTATCTATTTGACGAGATACTACAACTCTCCATATATATAAATCGAATTATAGACACTTACATTTCTATGGTAGTCCCTTGCGTCGGATTGTAAGGAGCGTCACTGCAAATATCTTCTACGGTTTGCGTTGGGAATAATTCATCACGGTCAATCGCATTAAAAAGACTAATTGTCGTTAATGCTGCAGCGTCACTTTCTTCATACAAGTCTGGGGAGACGTACAGGTCCATGGTGGAGGGAATGATTATTCACTGACGCGAAAATAGCTACTGTTACTCCCAACTGAAAAATAGCCCCTTTTATATGCACAATCGCCAAGCTCCGCCCCAAAAGACCAGATGTTCGTAGTGATTGGCTGCCGGTGTAGCTGGGTGGAGCTATGACGTGTACCAATCCGCTATAACGGGACCGGACGAGTAACATATATATAAAATCGTGTTTCTTGTGAATAAATTATAGACACTTACATTTCTATGGTAGTCCCTTATATTATATTTTTATTTTTACTTACAAGTTATTTCCAATTCGGCGAGAAATTACACTAGGGTACAACGAAAACTATTTGGTGTTTCTTATAGAACTTTTGATGCTGATTCAGGTTTCAGAATTTTCTATCGCCCATAGTTTTCGAGAAAGAATCATAATAATCGTGTATATTTGTCAACCCTTATATATATATATATATATATATATATATATATATATAAACACAGATGGAGTCGATGTAGACAATGCAGGTCCTGAGCTTAATTATCTCGATGAAATAGTGAGCAATCGACGAGATGTAATTCTGAATCCACGTTAAACTGTGGGTCTAAGGGGGGTGAAAACCTTTCCAATTCGGCGAGAAAATTATTTATTATAATTGTGGTATAGTTAACCCTCTCTCTCTCTCTCTCTCTATATATATATATATATATATATATATATATAATTGTGGGTATATCTAAGAAATGGAGTGAAGAGTTGTGTTTCGAGTTGACCAGATTCTCGGAATTCCTTTCCTCGTGAAAGGAAAAACAACGCTTAATGCTTAATGTGTGTGTGTGTGTGTGTGTGTGTGTGTGCTTGTGTGAAAGTTAAGATTTGGAGTGAAGGGGGACGAGAGAGAGAGAGGAGAGTGAAGGGAGGCTTATCAGGGATTGAGTTTATTTTTTACAAGTACAGTGGGTGGGAGGTTTGGGGGAATGAGGGAGGAGGATCGAGGATATAAAGAAATATATCCTAATTATATTTTAAAAAGAGCATTCGTTTTCAACGTTAAACTGTGGGTCTAAGTTACGCGTAAATATAAAATATTTTCATTGTAGAAATAATAATAATAATAATAATGATAATAAGAATTGATGTGAAAGGTGATTGATTTAAGCAGTTAAGATGTAGTTATAAGAATATGACATACAAATTACGCGTAAATATTTTCATTGTAGAAATAATAATATAAGAATTGATGTGAAAGGTGGTTTTTGTTCAAGTAGACGAAGAAAGGTTAACTATCGCCCAGAAAATGGTCTCTAGGGGGACGATTCGAAATGACCTAGGAACACCTGCTGGTTGAGAGACCTTCCCCCCAATCCCTGATAAGTCTCCCTTCTCTCCAAATGAAAAGAAATTTATGTTTCAATTGATTAATTTCTTTAAATTTCGTTTTTTTTTCAATTTTCTTCGTTGGGGAATTTGTGTTTTGGCTAATTTCAACTTTTAAATGAATTGTTTCGTAATTTTCATTTCGTTTCGTGACTTAAATATTTATAATAAAAATCAAGTGTGTAAAAATTATAGCGGATTGTGTTTTGGTTAATTTCAACTTTTGAATGAATTGTTTCGTAAATTTTCGTTATTCGTGACTTAAATATTTATAATAAAAATTAAGTGTGTAAAATTATTTATTTAATAAACAGAATTTAATTGGATTAACTACCGTCATATATTGTGGTATTTTATATGGTTTGTGCACACGAGTGGTTCATTAGTTTATTATATATACAAGCGCAGATGGGTGGGGGAATGATGATCGTATGTTTTGAATTGATTCGCAAATTTTCTTTTCCGTTCGTTTTTCCCACTGGTATTCGTGGCTTAAATATTTATAATAAAAGTTAAGTGTGTAAAAATTATTTATTTAATAAACAGAATTTAATTGGATTAACTACCGTCATATAAATATATATTGTGGTACACTATTTAAATGGATGATTAATATATGGTTTTTGCTATCTGGGACACATGGCGCTATCTGGCAACTGAATACATGGCGCTATCTGGCAACTCAGCCAGAATAGAGGTTTATAAAAGACCGAGAGACGACTGACGGAGTCATTCAAGCTCGGCTCCCAGCCGAGCAAGGACCTCTGGTCCTTCTCTTTCTGGCCCTTTGGGAAAACCCCTTAGAGGCCTCTTAGGTTAGGTAAACGAAAATAGCTTGGGGGAGAACTCCGCCTCCAAGTTGCATGCCTTGCAATCAAAGGCAACTACTCTCTCTCTCTCTCTCTCTCTCTCTCTCTCCTGCAGGTGTACCCTCCCCCCCTTGGCTCAGCCAACTGGCTGATTAGGAGCCTATAAACAACGCCTACTCGGCTGAAGTCTTAATATGCACTTGGCTCCTGCCAGGTGAACACCTCTCCTCCTTTCTCTCCTTTCTGGCCCTTTGGGGGGAATAGCTTGGGGGAGAACTCCGCCCCCAAGTTGCATGCCCCTTGCAACCCCGGTTGGCAACAAAGGCCAGTACTCTTTTTTTTTTCTTTCTTTTTTCTTTTTTTATTATTATTTTTTTTCAACACCCCCACCCCCTTTTGCAACACCCCCACCCCCCTTTGCAACATTACGTAATCACTTGCAACATTCTTGCACTCTACCCTTTTGCGGCTATACTACTAGGGTCAAATTCAATAACAATATAATAGAAGGCATACATTTAATGAATACTTAAGCATATGATTCTACATGAGCAACATCATTATCTCTACAGAGTTCGAATCTGTCAGCAGCATTGCGGAACACATTACGCAAACATTGTTTGGGAGTACCTAAATGAACGATTTCCAAATCGGTGGATCGGATGTGGAGGCAACAGCCCTGGGCGGCTCGATCTCCTGACCTAACGCCCTTGGATTCTTTGCATGGGCTTTATCACATCAAACGTCTATCAAACGAGGATTACAGATCTGCAAGATTTACGTGCTCGTATCGTAACAGCAGTTACAAAAATAACCCGTCATGCTCCAAAATGTGTTCCGCAATGCTGCTGACAGATTCGAACTCTGGAGAGATAATGATGGTGCTCATGTAGAACCATATGCTTAAATATTCATTAAATGTATGCCTTTTATTATATTGTTATTGAATTTTACCCTTTTTGCTACGTTTTCACTGAAATAGATAGGGACTTTATAAACACACTGTATTATCTATGTACTAATATATTTATCTTTTTTATTTTCTACATATAACTTGTAAGTTCTCATACATACATACATATTAAATTGTTTTTTTGTTTAACCTCCTTCGCAACATCTAAGGTCATATGACGGAGGGGACCTACAGCTTTACGTGGAATCCGAACCACGGGTCGCTACATAGTCTGGACGCAGCGGACGGTCCCCCATCCAACTACTATCCAACCCAATGTCACTTAACTTCGCTGATCAACGGGAAGCGGTTATGACAATGGCTACGACGTAGCATATATATATATATATAGTTACGATAGAAGTGTTCTTCGGGAACCTTATCCTCAATATGAATATGAAAACAAGAGCTACGACTCTCAACATTTATTGGCCAAACGTTTCGGTCCACTCAGGGGCCATCTTCAGTGACTAAATAGAAGCATCTAAAAATAATCATAAAACTAAAGTAAATACAAATGTCAAACTGTACAATAATAAAATCTAATACAAAAAAAAAAAAAAAAAAAAAAAAAAAAAAAAATCTGGATTATAAAACAAAAAAGTAAAAATAAAACTAACTAAAATTTCAAAAATTAAAAGTTTAAAAATGTTAAGTTTAAAATTTTAAAAAATTAAAATTTTTGTAAAAAGGACTGACCTCGATGGTAAA
>JAJOZX010001628.1:107500-187500 GCA_023014485.1 Bathynomus jamesi
GGTGAAACTTTCAGTGCGAATTGGGGGTGGTTTGAGGAAATAAAGTACAGTACAGGTATGTTTATTCTTTTATTGATGTTATTCATAACTTACTATGCTAATACAAGTCTGTATTCGTATTTTATACTTGCTTTTATGTATCGTATGGGAACGTATCCAAACATCTTACTTTCTGAAAAATGGCCACCGGAACACATCCCCCCATAAAACATGTATTTATATGGGAAAAAATTATTCGTTATTCGGAATTTCGCTATTCGTAATGAGTCTGAGGAGCATAACTCTTGCGAAAACTGGGATATATCTGTACCTCACAGCGGAGAGAGACGAAAAAAAAAAAATGATCCTGACAATCTTTGTACCATCACTGAGTGAGAGAAAATTGATGGATGAATTCAAATGTTCCCAACGGATGACTGTACAAGCACAGCAGCTTGCGAAGGAAAAGGGGATCATGTCTTCTCAGAATCTGAAGATGGGCAAGGAATTACCGTCGCAGTTACGGAAACCGTTAAGGATTTCTGTCGTCGCGACGAAATTAGCAGGCAAATGCCGGGGAAAATAGATTGCTTAACCGTGAAAGAGAATGGAGAGAGGAAAAAAAATTCAAAAGCGGCTGGTGTTATGCAACCTAAAAGAAGCGTATCAACAGTTCGACGAAAAGTTTCCAAATCTATCGATTGGTTTTTCGAAGTTTGCGATGCTGCGGCCAAAGGAATGTGCCCTAGCGGGATCGAACTTGACACAGTGTGTGCTTCTGCACAATTCATCAAAATGTGGAACTCGTGATGATTGGATCAAGGATGGGCGAAGTTACTGGCGAGGAAGAAGTACCCCTGAATAGCTACCACCGTGCTTTAGCCTGCATTCTCTGCAACCCTAGTCTACCCTTTTGTTGTTTTGGAGATTGCAATACCTGTCCTGGTGTCGATTCCCTGAAAGAGCTTCTTCTCAAATGTTATGAGGAAAAGGGGATCGACGAAATTCAATATAACCAATGAACAACGACAGATCGTTCGCAATTGGAATCTGTCGTCCAAACAATGGAGGATTTTCTGGACACCTTCTCCCGACTGGCTCAGCTCGAAATATGTGGAACAGAGGAAACATGAACTTGGCGAGGGAGAATTCCTAGCCATCGGTGATTACTCCGAAAATTACTCGTTCGTAGTTCAAGACGTGGTTCAAGGGTTCGACTGGAACAATTCTTAGGCAACCCTTCACCCGTGGGTCTACTATTATCAGAAGGAAGGGGTCCTCAAACACGGCTCTAACAATTATATCGGAGTGTAACACACACGACACCGTGACAGTTCATTTCTACCAAAAAGTTCTGATGGATCATTTGAAGTCCCGATTTAACATCACCAGAATTGTCTACTTTACCGATGGATGTGCTGGCCAATACAAAAATTGTAAGAACTTCATGAACTTATGTCGTCACCACGAAGAATTCGGAGTGCCGGCTGAGTGGCATTTCTTCGCCACTAGCCACGGCAAAGGTCCATCAGACGGTATTGGAGGAACTGTCAAAAGAGAAGCACCGAAGGAAAGTCTCCGTCGGCTTTACGGAGAGCAAATTTTAACTCCAAAGGACCTTTTCCAATTTACTTCCCTGAAATTGAATGAGATCTCTTTCAGGTACACAATACGAGAGGAGTATTCAGAGGAAGATATTTTGGATCCGATTTTATCGAAGGCAAGGACTATACCAGGAACACAAAAATTGCATTCCTTAATCCCGGTGACAAAAGACTGCTTGGAGGTACCAATGTACAGCGCCTCAGCAGAAAGCCGAAGGTAGTTCGCCGCCCCTCAACAATCCACTCACAAATCAATCAAAAACATCACTGGATACGTGACAGTGGAATACGACAACCACTGGTGGGTGTCTTGTGTTATGGAAGCGTATCCCGAAGTGAGGGAAGTGGAAATAAATTTCCTTCACCCCATGGACCAAAAGAGTCTTTTGCCTTCCCCTCCAAACCCGATGAGCTGACAGTGGATGTGTCCGATATCCTCACAACGATCCACCTACTCAAAATGCTCCATCTGAATGACTTTGAACGCCTTGGAAAGCAAACCCATGGAGATCTCGCTCTAATTTTCTGCTTGTGGATGCATTATATCAGTGGTGGCAAACCTTTTTTGTTGACAGGTCATTTTTGTTACTTTTGATTTTTTTTAAAAATGAAATTGGGTCACAATAATTTACTTACTATTTTTAGTGAGAAACTTCTTGTTGGATTTTAGTTGCTAATGTTTTGATCCAAGGTTTATAATTAGTTGTCTTTAGTCTCACACATGCAGCACTCATATCTGTGCCAAGGCGAATCCTAGTGGTGGATTTGACGAAATTTATGAAGGAAAACAACTATTCACATGAATAAGATGAACCAAACATTATTAGCAGAGTTAATGCTAGCTTTTTCATTGATGCAAAAGAATTTGGTAGAGAGTTCCATTCTGCAAGAATAAGATTCTCTTCTATTTCTATTGATTGTTGTTCTCTAGTTACATCCAAAATTGACGACTCCAATTCCTTTTCTTGTAACTTCAGATTAAGATCAATAAATTTAGTCTTCCATACTGCACTTTCTTGGAAGCCAACTAATTCCATTTCTAAATTACCAATGTCATTCCATTGAAAAGCTGATAACTAAAGATCTTCAAATTGAATAGTATGGGGGAATTGGATGAATTGTAATGTTGCATCAATTTGTCGGAATTGTGAAACCCTCTGTGAAAGCGATTGTCTGGCATCTCTTATTATTGAAGAGTACTTTTTGAGCACGTCGGATTTATTTTCTTCATTGTCTGCAAAATATTTTGAAGTCAAGAAGTGTTTCTGCAATAGTGGAAAATATTTCAATTTTCCCTCTTCCAGATCTTTTGAGAAAATATTTAGTTTTTTTTCAAAAGCTTTAATATTTTCAAACATTGATGATACAACATAGCTGCGACCGTGCAACTTTTTATTTAAAGCATTGTAATGCAATGTGAAATCAGCGAAAAAATGTAAGTCATTCAACCAATTCATGTCAGTCATTTGTGGATATTCATGTTCCTTTGTATTCAAAAAATATTTTATTCTAACAATTCAACAAAGCGATTCAAAACTTGACCACGACTTAACCATCTGACATTGTTATACATGACTAACCCTGAAAATTGAGAGTCAACCTCATCTAATAGTTTGGTAAATTGACGTTTGTTAAGATCGTGAGCAACTATAAAATTGACAATCTTTGTCACAAGAGACATCACATTTTCAAGCGATTTAAAATTTTTTTTTGCCCAAAGAGCTTCTTGGTGTAAAATACAATGAAATTCAACTAAAGGGTGTTTCACTTGTTTAAGTAATTGAACAAATCCAACATTTTTTTCAGTCATACTCGGAGCTCCATCAGCCGTCACAGATACAATATTTCTGAAATTAATACCCATTTGGATGAATTCTTTCTTCAATTCATTCATAATATCCTGTTCTGTGGTTTTCTCAGGCAGTATCATCAATTAATTAGCTTGCGAAAAATGCTCTGTATGAATTGGTCCACAATTAACCCACCCCTTATTTCTCCAGTCTAACTATAGAGTAGATCAAGTCTAGCCTAGAGGGGTCAGCCTAGAGATTCCGGAAATGGTCCAGAGCGGGCAGATAAATTGAGGTCCACAGTAGGATTCCTCACAAGATTAGGTTAGGGCAATCTACCTTCACCTTTGTTAAGCTATGAGTTGATGCTGGGTCTTAGGCCACAATGTAGGCCTAACTTGTCTGACCCAGCTTAATTTAATGTAATTAACTGTTTGGTGTAAAAACTCAATTAGTCACTTACTTTTAGTTATTGCAGTCTCTCCCTTCTCCGGTTGTCTCATTCGAGAGCGTACTTTGCTGGTACGTCCTCTCGCCCCGTTCTTCGTTTTCGTTCTCCCTTTGTTCTCCTCTTCGCGGGGCTTCTTGTACCAGCGTTGTCTTGGTTTATTCCTCGGTTGGTTGAGCGGTAATGTATCACCATTACCGAGCACGCTCCTCCCACACAGTATATAAATACTAGTATGGAGAATAACTCTGGTGAGCAACCAATTGGTTTCTTCCACCCAGTTATTGACATAAAAGGAATTTAATGATTGTTAGATTAACTACCTACCTACTCAGTGAACCATTTTCGTTACCTCCCAACTACCCACTCATCAGTTTTCCATAAGCTCTTCATTATATTTTCGGAATACAATCTTGCAATAACTGCTAGACGAGCCTGTGATGTGACATCTGTACTTTCATTCATCCAAACAAATTGAAAACATTCCAGCATTTGTCAGATTCAATAAAAGTTGATCAGATACATCGCTGTCCATGACAGTTATTCTATCTGACCGTATTTCTGGACACAGACAACTCATTAATACGTTTAATTATTTGATCTTTATTTTGAAAATCTTCAAATAAATAATCTGAGTAGTTTATAAAAGCTTCTTTTAAATAATCACCATCAGAAAGTGGTTTTCCGTGTTGAGCAATGGTAGATGATAACTATTGAAAACTAGCTGCTGTAATATTGTTGTTTGGTTTAAAAATTCTTTGGAAAATAGCAGATTGTTGTTGCTGTTGGTTTAAATTGTCGCATAATAATTTCATTCCTTTCCTCATCTGACATTGAACACAAATTTTTGTGGTTACTTTCAAGATGTCGCTTAATATTATAAAAGCGAGCAACAATGTCCACTTTGCAAATACAACAAAAAACTTTATTATTTCGTTTAATAACCTTCGTTTTAATAACCTTCCAGTTCCACTACCTTCAGAACTAGTTTTTAGTTTTTTGTAGCAATTTTTTTATGGGTGATAATTTCTGCACTAATAATTTGGCACTCCCAAACTTAATGACTTGAACTGCGAAACTGGGAAGGCGGATGACCGCGCGGCGTGCACCATGAGTCGGTTGTCATACATACACGCACATTTTCAAACGTATACTATACGCTTAAAAACGTTTCAATGTGTATCAGATGTTTATTTCGGAGGGAGAATAAAATAATTTTAAAACTGTAAGGCAGAAAATATTAAAAATTAAAGTAATTTTATTTAAATAAGAGCTCGTGGGGTCACTAAAAATTGCCTCGTGGGTCAGTACTTGACCTGCGGGTCAGTGGTTCGCCATCACTGCAGCTTATATCAGGGAAATTTTTCATGACCTTGAATTTTGAAGGTTTTTCTGGGGTCAAGGTCATATAGCAATGGAACTTTTTTATTTAATGCTCTATGGTTTTTACAGCGGAAATCGAAGTTATTCTACGTCTTTTTCTGAGCATTTTGAAACCACGATTATCGAAATCAGTACAGTAGAATCCGAGATATGACCTTTCGAACCTCCAAGGTCACGCTCTTGACCTCAAACTTTGGAAGGTCATAACTCGGAGACCCGTTGACCGAGTAAGCTAAAATTTGTTGACGATTCATCATTAACCTAACCATCACATAAAAAAATCAGAGAAATCGGTGAGATGACGTGACAATGTGTGTACACTTGACGTAGAATGTTCCTTAGGTTAAGTCGTGATATTTTCGTTTAAACGAACGAAAATATCACGACTTAACCTAACCAATCATTAAGGGCGTACAGTTGACCTAAGCGGGCATTCAATTAACCTAAGCGGGCATTCAATTAACCTAACCTAGTGCAGTGTATCATGCATGGCACCTATATTTATCGTTCATGTATGTAATCTACTTCGTATTATTTACGATTGATAATATAGCCTCGTACTGTCGAGTCTGTAGGTATTAACATTGTACACTGTACAGTATATGGGCTCTGGAACCTGCGCGCAGGTTCCGTAGCCTGTAAGCTGCAGAACCTGCGCTCAAGTTCCGGAGCCACTTCGAACTATACTGTATATTGCGATATAGTAGAGGAATTTCGTCCCAAATTACAACCGCTAAGGTTAAATAGTTTCAGGAAATAATAATGATCAGTAATAATAATAATTATAATAAAACAAAGATAGTTAAACTTAAAGCCACAGTGATCAAGCCCAGGTCTACCCTTTGGAGGCGTAGAACACCGAAGCTTAAAGAAAAATTATACACACACAAAAAAAAAGGTAAATTATTTATAGTAAAGTTAATTTATCGACCAGAGATTTGGCGTCAAAATGAAACTTCAAATATAATGCAAGAAATCAGCTGGATATAAGAGAACCTCTCTGTTTGGCGGTAGTAGTGATCTAAAATTCTCTAAGCAGTGCTTAGAGACTAGAAATAAAACAAATAAAATGTTTGGTATTATAAAAAGGAATGTGTTACAAGAGTAAGAAAGTCATCTGTAAAGTATATAATTTTTATGTTAAACTTCACTTAGAATATTGCATTCAAGCTTGGTCCCCTCACCTTAGACATGATATTGATATGCTTGAAGGTGTGCAGCGTAGGGCAACCAAACTTATCCCTAACCTAAGAAGATGGAATACAGGGAAAGAGTAAAGGAACTAGAGGTCTTTTCCGTTTGGGGGCTAGCAGCGAATTTTAATGAAAATCGGTATACTAATGTAGTTTTGGTCACTGATTTCAAAAATAACTCTTTTTTTTTTTTTTGGAGAAATGAAAAACAAACATGTTAGAGCACTTTAAATAATTAATGTGTTTTAACTAGCTTAAACTAGTTACAGAGGATTGTGTTAAATTTAACCAGTCACAAACTGCTACTGTTTATGAAAAAGTGCTCTAAGTGTGGGAAAGTGTGTTCCTTTGATAAAAATACCCAGTTCTTTCGTTGCCAAAAGCGTCGGTCAAACGGTAAAAAGGGCAACTTTAAATTATCCCTAACGAAGAATACGTTTTTTGAAGGATCCGGAAGATCTGTAAAAGTAGCAGAAAAAAAAATCAAGAATTAATGCCCGGTTAGGTTAATTGAATGCCCGGTTAGGTTAATTGAATGCCCGGTTAGTCATAATAATTTCGTTAAAAACATTAATTATTTAAAGTGCTCTAACACGTTTGTTTTTCATTTCTCCAAAAAAAATAAAGTTATTTTTTAAATCAGTGACCAAAAACGTTAGTGTACCGATTTTCATTAAAATTCACTGCTAGCCCCAAACGGAAACGATCCGGAATTAGGTATGTTTAGTTATGAGAGACGTTGTATGAAGGAAGATATGATCCAGATGTTCAAAATGTTTTCAGGTTTGGACAATTTAGATGTGCGTAACTTTTTCTCACTTGAGGCTGATGAGATAGTTACAGTCCAACTCGGCCGTTAATTAACAGTATTTATGTAGGAAGTTAATTGTTACCTAACCTAACCTAACCTGAGTGGCTGGCCGAGTTGGAAGGAGGGGTGTAAAGGTAACGGAGTAATTTTACTTAAGTACTGTTACCGTGACCAGGATTCCACAAACACATATATATGTCCCCTTTACAGCGCGAGGCCGTCCCAGCCAGGAACAGTAAAACATTAAATTACAAAACTATATATTAATAAATACAAAGTAAATCAGGCTGCCTACACAAGTTATCATTACCCTAACAAACTAAATTTAACCTAAACGTAAACTTAACGTAAGCTTAACCTAACTAAACTTAAACCTACAATATTAAATATTTAAATAACTGGCACTTGTACAAATAGGGGTTTGTTTATTTAGAGAGCTTGCGAGAAGTTGCGAGGTCTGGCTCCCAACTCCGTCTCCTAAAAAATTCGGAAGAAAATAACTAATAAAACACCACTTACATAAATAACATTTCTCCAATATTAAAAAGGGTTAATATGTTTTAAATGACATGGGCTGGAACTGTAAATCAAAATAACTTTTTATGAGGTAGTTTTAGTCGCTTTATTCAAATTTGTCACTCATTTTTTGTGCAAATGCATATTAATGGTGAAATTATGATACTAATAATATATATATATATATATATATATATTATGTATGTATAGAAACGACGTAAGTATAGAGGAGCGTTCTGCACACGAGGAAGAGAAATAACGAACAAATGAAAAATGAGGTGAACCGCCCGGGAATCGAACCCAGGATCTTCCGATTGCCGGTCAGATGCGCTATCCATTACACCACGGGCCTCGATCAGTCATAAGTCGAAATTCTCCTACATAGGGCAGAAACCAATGCCCTGAGAGGGCACCCTCGCAAATCGTGAATATGTACATTTAACTGCAATGTAGGAGAATTTCGACTTATGACTGATCGAGGCCCGTGGTGTAATGGATAGCGCATCTGACCGGCAATCGGTAGATCCTGGGTTCGATTCCCGGGCGTTCACCTCATTTTTCATTTGTTCGTTATTTCTCTTCCTCGTGTGCAGAACGCTCCTCTATACTTACGTCGTTTCTGTACATTAATATACGCGTGGTCATTGCAGTTAAATGTACATATTCACGATTTGCGAGGGTGTCCTCTCAGGGCATTGGTTTCTGCCCTATGTAGGAGAATTTCGACTTATGACTGATCACGGCCCGTGGTGTAATGGATAGCGCATCTGACCGGCAATCGGAAGATCCTGGGTTCGATTCCCGGGCGGTTCACCTCATTTTTCATTTGTTCGTTATTTCTCTTCCTCGTGTGCAGAACGCTCCTCTATACTTACGTCGTTTCTATACATTAATATACTGCGTGGTCATTGCAGTTAAATGTATGTATGTATATATATATATATATATATGTATATATATATATATATATATATATATATAGTATATAAATACACTCATTTTTGGTCCGACGAGCATAATTTTGGGCTACTTTTTCGCTACTCTGCGACTTAATTAGTTTGTTGGTTTCTGTTCTGGCTATTTTTTTCTAATTGGATTCAGTTTGGTGGTGTTTGTGATAGAATTATGACGTGCCATTCGTGTGGTTTCGACTTTGAGAACTTGATTCGTCATGTGCCCTAGATGAAGACAAAGCATTGGATGTTTTTATCAATTACGGCGTTATTCTCTCATCCTTAACTTGCCCGAAATGTGACAGTGCCTAATACGAAAAGATCAGAAGATATTTAGATGAAATAACCAATATTAACCTGTTAGGTTAATTGAATGCCAGGTTAGGTCAACTGAATGCCCAGTTAGGTCAATTGTACGCCCTTGATGATTGTTTAGGTTAAGTCGTGATATTTTCGTTAGTTTAAACGAAAATGACGAGAGCAACCTTTTCTGGTTAATTTTGAGGTGTTTTGCACGTTTCCTGTGGTAATGCGTCGTTTACGAGATCTCGTAACATGAACATGTTAGGTTATGCGTTATTGTATAAAATGTCGTCAAAAATACATTTTTCAAGTGTATTTTGGTGTGCTTTGTTCGAATATGACCTTCATTTCTTGTGCAAATGAACAGAAATACAGTTGTCATTGCATGGCCCAAACACGTATTTCTGTTCATTTGCACAAGAAATGAAGGTTATATTTGAACAGAGCACACCAATATACTAGAAAAATGTATTTTTGATTTCAACTTCAGGCCATGTCATTTGCGACATAATTACATTAAAAAGCTTAACTAGATATATATATAAACCAATTTATAGCATACAGCCTACCTCTTTTGCAGAGGACAATTCTTAGATTACTGGTGTTACAGTATGCTGTCTCTGTCCAACCAAATCTAATATGAAACATTTATGTATCACTCTAAAAGATATCTGAAAATAGCTCAATATACACAATATTTTAGGATTTACAATCATGTAGAGCATTAATGACTCGCCTCATACAAAAATTCCTTTACAGGGAAACCTTCGATAATACTGTTCTCTTATTTTAAAATTCCCACAGTCCAAGACCAGCTGTCCGCTTTCAAGCAACCAAAATTCGAAAGTCCAAGTACGAACGAAATTCAGCCACGTATCACATACCATACAACCAACCACCCAACGGATCATCCAAAAATCACTTCATGCACCCTGTTATAGTACCATACTTAAGTAACTTTTTCTAGTATCTCCTTTTTAAAAAGTATTTGAGGGGTCCCGCGTCTTACGGTACCTAAGCGCCAAAATTAAAATTCGCTAGAAATCGCCTCCAAAGCTCAGCAATATTCTCGCAATAGCACCTCTGTATTAATTGAGCTAGAACGTTCATTTTTGGCTAAATTAGAGTTCTAAGTAGCTAATGAAGATGTTGATGAGTTTTTGGAATAGATTTTCATATTTTATATATATTTTTTTTAATATTTTGATTTTCTTATTATGCCAAACTTTGGATGAACTTTGGCTGGCGATAGAGGTGAAAAAAGTAGTTCGCTTCATAAGGTTTTCAACCATACTTCTAGTGTCGTAAGGTCATTATAACCTAATAAACCACCTAATAAACCTATATATAGGCCGTAACCTTTTATGTACTTCAGTGTTCCTGAGGATGTCATTAGACGAAAGCGCTTGAGCACCTTTTTGTGTTTCCTTTCCTTCGTGGTTTTATTCATCATATATATATATATATATATATATATATACAACACACACACAGGGTGTTTCAGGAGGAAAGGTCAATACTTCGGAAGGTGATAGTATTGGTCTTGTGAGATAAAAAGTTCATATGAACATGTGTCTAATTCTGAATGGTTACGGAGATAGAGCTGTTTGAATCTGATGCGCGCGCAGCTCTTCCTCCCTCTTCCCTCTCCTATAACCTTGAACCATGTAAGCTGTAATGTAAGCATGTAACATAAGCCAATCGACAGCTGCCTGTTGTGAGTGACATTGTTTGGTGTTTGAAGCAGTATTAAGAATGCCACACACCTTCACACATGCCGAATATGCAGATATGGTGTATGTCTACGGTTTTTGCGATGGAAGTGCAACAGCTGCTGTTGCAGAATACCGTCGACGGTTTCCGAACCGCAGAATTCCAGATCGAAGTGTGTTTACCAGGGTTTTCAACACATTGCGTGAGACTGGTACACTTCCCAGCGCTCATGTTTCATCTGAACGTGAAGGTCAACAAGATGTGGATGAAGTGGAAAACATTCTTCAGTTGGTAGAGCGTAGTCCTACTAGCTTACGAAGAATTTCTATACGTCTCGGTGTACCACACACAAGAGTATGGGCAGGGCCGTTTCTAGCCATTAGGGGCCCTTAGCAGTATACCCATTTGAGGCCCCACCCCTCCATCCACCAACTCACGCCTTACTACATCACCTCAGCACACACATATAAAGAGTGGCTGTGTTAATAAAAAACAATTATGAAACAATTTTAATGAAACATTTATGTCCAAAACAAGAAATATGTACTTTCAGAAGACAAACAGAAAAAATGCTCTTCATGAAATTCCTGAAAATTAGCTTATACATTATTTAGAATAAATGACACAGAACTATGTATAAAAAAATAATGCAATTATCAACTACCAAACAATGACTAACTCTCCGATACAATCGTGTAATAACTAACAGTTATACAGAACAGTTTGTATCTCCAAAATTTTTGCCTCCTAGATTTTTTCTGGGCGAAATCATCAATAACATCATCATATGAAATCTCCCTGCTAACGTCCTGGTTGATGCTTATGATGCCAAGGCCACTGAGGGGCGATCCTGCCCCATTGATGATCTGAGGTAGTTCTTGATTAGCTTCATCTTAGAGAAGCTCCTCTCGGCTGACGCTACTGTCACAGGTAGAGTGCAGGCAATTCTTAGTGCAACTCAGAGATTGGGTATAGTTCCTCCAGTTGCTTCTGATGAATGAAGGAGAGAAGCTCCAATGCAGTCATGTGTGTGAAGGTAAAGTCGACACGTTCTTAATTTCGAGGGCCAGTTCTCTTCCGTCAATGTCAGAGTCAGCTCCAGAGCTCAGTATCTAGAGAGCTTTTCACACTTGCAGGACAAGTCTTCCTTGTTCATTGTGGTGAAGTTTAGGAACCCCAAATATGTCCCTCACATCATCTAATGTTTTGAATCTCTCATTTATTGACCCGATGGCACAATCCACCACCACATTGAAAAATTTGACTTCCAGCCTCTTTAAGGCTTCTGTAAATGGTTTGTCAGGAGCTTCGTAAGCAAAGCGCTTTTTTGTGGATCTGAGCCTCTTCTCCTTCAGCACAGTCCCACATTCATTTCCTCACATATGTCCCTAGCCTACGACTTGTGCTGCAACAAAACCTGTGTTTCTGTAGCTGGTGTGTGAGTCTTTTGTTTTTGTGAGGAGGTTGACTGCCACATCAAACTGCATTGTAGGAGACTGCAGAAGTTTGCTCACATGGTAACTGCATGAAGAATGTCATACCATACTACTGTGCAAATCTGAAAGCGATAAGACCTACTCCTCTGCAAGTGCTTGTGCTTCAGTCCTGGCTATGGCATCTGTAGCATTGTTTCTGACTTCCAACAGGGCCTCTCTGATGTTGTGGCTCTGGTATCGCACAGCCTCAATGCTCTTAAGCCGGCTCTCCCACCTGGTTTCACTCCAAGACTTGAGTGTTATGTTCACGTGCTTCTTTAGGATTGTCCATCTCTGTGTAGCTGCTGCAAAAAGATTGTACAATTTTTGTACTTTGCCAAAGAAGCTGACGGCATCTGTGGAAGCTTTAGCTGCATCAGCCACTACAAGATTCAGAGTGTGAGCCCCACATGGAACATAGAGTGCACGACAGTTCTTCTCTAATAACCTTGCCTGAACACCTTTGTTCTTGCCCTTCATGTTCGCTCCGTTGTCAGATGACTGTCCTCTGCAGTCATCAAAGTGAATATTCAGTTCATCTAGTCTCTTCAGAATCAGAACTGATAAACCCAGGCCTGTACTTTCTGAAGCCTCAAGAAAGCCCAAGAAGTATTCTTTTATTTCTGGTACTTCACCCATTTTAACATTTCTGATAATAATCGACATCTGTTCTTGGTGGCTTATGTCTGGAGTGCAGTCTAAAATGAGTGAGTAAAATTTAGCTTGTTTTATTTCTGCAACAATGGCATCCAAGATCTTTCCACTAATGGACCGAATGAGCTCATTTTGAGTGATATTTCCGAGGCGACTTGAATGACTATATTGGCCACTTTCGACTCTGCTGATGTGTTGTTTCATCACTGGATCAAATTTGGCAAGCAGCTCAACCTCCTTCAAGAAGTTGCCCTTGTCTCTATTGTACGATGTAGAGGAAGACCCCCTGAAAGCAAGGTTTCTCTCTGCCAGTGATTGGATTATACTTACAAGACATGTGAGAACATCTCGCCAGCGTCTTCGCTCTACCTCCATTAATGACATTTCAGTTTGGTCAATGGTCCTCCCAGTTTTTAGCCGCAGTTCCAGATCCTTCCATGTTGCCATGTTATCTGCATGTTCTGAACTATTTTCATGGCCTTTCAGAAGCGAACCAACGTTTATTCAGTCTGAAAGTCTATCCGTAATTAGTTTGTACGACTTCCTTGAAAACACCTTGCAGCAGAAGCAATAAAGAGCATCATTCCTTCTAGAGTACATCAGCCAGCTTCGCTTTATTTTTTCCCCATTAATTAATGTTCTGTACATTAGGGTGGATCGATTTTACATTTTTTTCGATTTCCATATTCTAATAGAGACAAAAACTTGCGCATGCATGAGAAAATAGCCTCTGCAAAATCCTAGCTTAATAAGTAATCATCTTCTGCCCCCGGCAGAGCGATGAAATCATATTTAGTAGTCAAAACGTATTTTTCTTATAATTTTTAAAATATTTCAATATGCATCAAAATTATTCCTAATAACTATAAAGTCGATGAAAAAGACTCAAATGATCGTTTTTCCAAGCGCGTTGTCCTACGTTATATCTTTTGCCTCCGGCAACAATGTCAAATGTTGAAAAATAGGTAATTTATATACATATTTTCAGATCGGCTCTTTGTCTTAAATAATGCATTTATATATTTCCCATAGCATTTATATCGTTGCTTCGGCATGAAATAACACACACGCAAAATTTTATGACTCTAGAGTAATATCTTCTGTCCCCGAGAAAAGTCTAAATGTGGATTATAATTACGTTAATGCGATGTTATAAGTACGATAAGTACTAAGTACAGCTCCTCGCTTGCTAATTTTATAAAATTAGCAACCCAGAACTCACCACGAGGAGGTGGCTGTACGTCGAGTTCCACCCTATCCAGCCCCAATCACCCTTCCTTTGGCTGCATGTCGATTTACATACGGTAATCTTTCTTAGAATCAAATCGTGGAATTTTTGTTCGGAGTGAAGACGGGAGCGGATGAATCCGTCCCTCTCTTCTATTCCACTTACACTGGCAGAGGCTTCGGTTACTAATTTGATGAGTCTCTCGACCGCTTGAGTATGACAAGGGAATACTGGGATCAGTCCATCAGGCTGGTCTCCCGTCTCAACAAACTCTTTTATTCGGGTATCAGGTATTGTTTTTTGTAACGGGGGGTTCGGTCACCTCAGCCATTTGCCAGTTGATCATTTCGTAATAGTTTTGACTATCGTAGAGCAGCTCAGGCATGGCGAAGGCTCGAATTTCCTCCGCTGGTGATTGTTTTGATCGTGCTTTTAATATTCTTCTCCATCCCAATTCTCTTATGTGTTGCTCATCGGCATGTAGCATGGAGATCAAAATATTTTCTGGGTGAGCAAAGAAAGAATTTCTACGGAGGACTTTGTTGGCGATTGTCTTAGATCTTTGAGGCATGGTCTGAGAGAGACGCATCATTTCGAAAAAATGTTTTGCGCCCTCAGTGAAACTGGAGTTTTTCTTTATCTTAAACCAAATTGGTGCGTAAACTGTCATAATGAATCGCACAATTTCGTTGAAGGTGCTGGAGGGTTCACTGGTTGAAACATAGAGGCGCAGAAATCTATTTGCTGTTGTCAGCCACCTGGAATGCGCCATCTTACCTGGATTTCGAGCCGCGAGAGCTGAAGAGCAGCTACCGCTCGACACTGCTCTGTAGATGCCTAACAAATATTTCTGGTCAGTGCTCAACTCGGCATCATCTATGTCAATGTCGGGAGATGGAATGGCATCGAATTCTGTAATTGGAAGTTTTTCGCAGTCGTTCAGTTGTTTTCCAACTGGTCCAGTAAAGCCCATTGGCCCAGTTGTTTTGCCGTCCAAGTCTTGAATGAGGTGTCGCAGTGATAATTCATTACCGTGTAATAGGCATATGATCCACTGAACCGGCCTTTGTAGTTTCATTTCAATCATACGAATGGCTCCACCCTTTCGACCCGTGTTCACTGCGGTACCATCACAGCCGATAGCCACAATGTCGTCCGTGCTAATATTGTTAGTCTGCTGCTGCTGCTGGCAGCACTCACCAGAGATGACCTTTAAACCCTAGCCTAGAGTCATAAAATTTTGCGTGTGTGTTATTTCATGCCTAAGCAACGATATAAATGCTATGGGAAATATATAAATGCATTATTTAAGACAAAGAGCCGATCTGAAAATATGTATATAAATTACCTATTTTTTCAACATTTGACGTTGTTGCCGGGGGCAAAAGATATTAACGTAGGACAACGCGCTTGTAGAAACGATCATATGAGGTCTTTTTCATCGACTTTATAGTTATTAGGAATAATTTTGATGGATATTGAAATATTTTTAAAATTATAAGAAAAATACGTTTCTGACTATTAAAATATGATTTTCATCGCTCTGCCGGGGGCAGAAGATGATTACCTATTAAGCTAAGATTTTGCAGAGGCTATTTTCTCATGCATGCGCAAGTTTTTGTCTCTATTAGAATATGGAAATCGAAAAAAATGTAAAATCGATCCACCCTACTGTACATGTAATGGTGATGAAAGCTCCTACCGTCCTCTCTTTTAGGAAATGTGAAATCTGGACTGATTTGAAATGATCCTCGAGACACCAGATCTGTCTTCAAGGCATCTGACAGGACAACTGGCCAGTCATAAGGATCAAGCGGTGGAGCAGATCTTGGTTCTTGTTGCTCAGTAGAAATGCCTGTGTGTGGTGTTTGAAGCTGAACAAAAGATGGGCCACTTGTTGGTTCATCAGGCTCTACTTCTACTGGTGTTTGAGGTTGCATAGAGGATGGTCCTGCTGTTGGCTCATGATGCTCATCAGGCTTTGCTGAAGATGGCTTTTCCAAATATTTCAGTAGTGCTCCTGAGAAGAACAACATTAAATATTCTGTTAGATTTTGCTAAAATACTCTTTCTTAGCTTGTTTGATAAATGATCTGTGTGAACAGAATTTGAGGTGATGTGATCCATTAAATTTCACATTTCGAAATACTGTATTATAAATATTACAGAGACTAGCTTACTCTACACGATTCCTGAGCACTTGCCTAGCTTGATGGTCTACCTAACCTAGTTGCCTGAACTGTAATCATAAGAATATACAAGTGGCACATCTTACCTGTGCTACTGGAAAGCTTCTCCTCCTATTTTCTTCTTTTTCCGTTTTTCAGATCCTGATGGATAATGTTTCATTTTCCAAGATGCACGAAGTCACATCTAGTTAACCACAACTAATCTGCTAAATAATAATAATCATGATAATAATAATGATATTATTATTATTATTATTAATAATGTTTTACAATACTAGAAAAATTAAGAATTTAGGAAAGTATAAGCATATAGTAAGAATAAAGTTAAATAATATAGAAATAAGATCTCACAATAGTTATTTACACATAACGACCAAAACGTTTCGTTTGTCTCCGTTTTATCACATTTGTCTCATACAAAAACTTTAATTAATATGACAATAATAATAATAATAATAATATTAATAATAAGAATAATATTAATAATAACTTCAGCTATATTCCTATTCTTGCCCACTGAGCTATGACCTGGGAGCCTGTCTAGGGACCCCCTAGTAGCAGCGGGGCCCTAAGCGGCCGCTTAGTCGGCTTATGCCAGGAAACGGCCCTGAGTATGGCGAACATTACGTGAGGAAGGCTTGCATCCATATCATGTACAGCGTGTACAACACCTTCAACCAGGAGACGCTGCCATACGACTGGAATTTTGTCATTGGGTAAATGCTAATCGCCGATTGCTTCGATTAATACTGTTCACCGATGAAGCTACTTTCACCCGTGACGGTATCAACAACACTTGTAACTCTCATCTGTGGTCAGATGAAAATCCAAATGCTACTGTGGAAACAAATTTTCAACATCGCTTCTCTGCCAATGAGTGGTGCGGTATCATCGATGATCAACTGATTGGCCCTGTTACTTTAGAGAATCGTCTTACAGGACAAAGTTACCTAGAATTTCTGCAAAATGAATTGCCAGGACTATTGGAGGATGTTCCTTTGGCTACACGCGCTGGTATGTACTTTCAGCGTGACGGAGCTCCTCCACATTCTACCCGTCTGGTGATGCAATACCTAAATCAAACTTTCCCTGGTCGATGGATCGGCCGCGGTGGTCCCATTCAATGGCCACCAAGGTCTCCAGACCTCTCTCTCCGTTAGATTATTGTTTGTGAGGGTGGATGAAAAGTCAAGTTTACAAAAGAAAGGTGGATACACGAGACGAATTGCTCGCGCGCATTTTGGATGCTGCTGCCCGCATAAAGGAACGTCAAGATCAACTCAGACGAACAACACGCGATCTTCACACATGAGTTACAAAATGCATTGAGGTTGACGGTGGGATTTTCAAAAACGTATTGTAAATTAACAAATTTGTCATTTCTGTATCTGATACCATTCAAAATGCCAATATTTAAACATTAAATGTTAGACACAGTAATAGGTTTCTCTTTCTTGATTATCATTAACAATGCTTTTGTATTTGTAGATTCAAACAGCTCTATCTCCGTAACCATTCAGAATTAGACATGTCATATGAACTTTTTTTCTCACAATGACCGATACTATCACCTCCCGAAGTATTGACCTTTCCTCCTGAAACACCCTGTGTATATATATATATATATATATATATATATATATATATATATATATATATATATCTCATCATTGTAAAGTTAGTGGAAATTTACTTAATTTAGAGTTAACACTTTTGGGTTCTTGTGGCATCATTTTTGGGCATTGGCAGCGTCCTTTTTACTCGTTTTTTGCATGCGGCACTGATAGGGCGTGGTCTTATAGAGAACTCTTTTGCAATTCAGTTTCGTTGTTTAGATACAGGATTGTTGCATCCTGCAATGGTGCAGGTTGTGTTGTTGTTGCAAGGTTTAGAAAGAAGACCATAAATAGTCCCCTTTTTTTCATTTTATGCTACCGAGGCCTAAAATATGCCCATATCGAGTCAGCACCGCTGAGGTAAGACCAAATAGGACCTCCAAGTCCGTAAAGTTTGTTTTAGTCTAGCTTAACTTCGGCTATAAGTTAAAGTAGCCTTTCAGAGCTTGGTCGTTCAAGGCGCAGTTGGGATTCTGAACCCAATAAAAAAAGCAAAATAGCAATTATTTGACAATTCCAAAATTACCATATCTGTATTTGTAGTTGACAAAGTGCATTTGACCCCAGCCTTGATATTTAATAGAAAATAGGTATTACATAAAACAGCGAACGTGGCAAGTAATAGTAATAGTGACAACAACAAAAATAATAATAGTAAATATTGAATAGTGAATAACCTTTGTTGATAAAATAGAGTACTTTTACAATTTACAATGACCTAAATAATTATGAAACTGGACTATTTCTTTTATTCAAAGTTTACAAACTGTGACAGTTTTAAATTAAACGATTTATTGTATATTGAGTATTAAAATACATTTTGTTTCATAATAATAATAATAATAAAAGAAGAAAGCTTACAAAGTTATAGGTGCTTAATGAAATTAGGATATTTTAAATAGTTGATTACAAAATTGGGAGCAAGTGTAGTTTACGTCCCACTGACACAAAAGGGGACACAAACTACACTAGGTCAAAGTTGGGGAACGTAAACAACACTAGGATCTTTAGGAGACATTTTTTAAATGAATCCATCAAATAAAAAGTTAAAATTAACGAAAATATTACGGCGCACCTAAAGCAAAAGCACCCCCTGTGTAATTTCTTTATTTATGGTCAGATTTTTATGAAATTCTCAATACGTATAGAGGTTTTCAAGGCGGACATCGGAATAACGCACACCATTTTTGAAAAAAAAAAGTGTTTTAAAATGCGTTTTAAAATATTTTCCAAAAAAAAAATAAATAAATAAAAAAAAAGGCCATACAGTTGACCTAATCGGGCCTTCATTGTTATTCCGATGTCCGCCATTGAAGGCCCGGCTACGTCAACTGTATGCCCTTGACAAGTGGTTAGGTTGTGTTATTTTCGTTAGTTTTAACGAAAATAACACGACTTAACCTAACCAATTGTCAAGGGCAGACAGTTGACCGAACCGGGCCTTCAATGGCGGACATCGGAATAACATTGAAGGCCTGGTTAGTATTTGAAAACCTCTATAGTGAAAATTTCATAAAAAGCTGACCATAAATAAATAAATTACACAGGGGGTGCTTTTGCTTTAAAAGGTGTGCCAATATTATGACTTAACCTAACCAATGGTCAATTTATATATATACTATATATCCCCCTCGATTAGGTACTCCGGCTTGCCGGGCCGAGGGGGCTCGTACACCTCGTGGGTTGTTGGGGTTTCCTCAACTCCTCGCGGGGTGTGGGCGAAGAGTTACCTAGTTGCGTTTTTTTTTTTCTTTTCTTTTTTCCTTTTCTTTCTTTTTGCTCCCCCTTTTTTTTCCGTTCTCCCGGAATTTCTTTTGTCTTGACTCGGTCTTGTGCCTCTGTTAATTGTAGTATTCCCCCCCCCCTCTGTTTGTATTTTGCAGTCTTGGGGTCATCGGGTGCACCCGCCGGGGGGCATCGCTTCGTGGCTGAGCCGTGCTCTGGGGACGGTACGGGCGCCCGGACCGCTGCTGCGTCTGGATTGGGTCTTTGCTTGGCCCTTAACGGACAAATCTCCGTAGTGCCAATCTGCTGTTTTTAAAACGACAGTCAGGTTGGGGGGCGGGCTACCCTGGACGTTGGGCCTGCGCCTTGAAGGATGCAGCGGCGGATGGTGCATTGCCTTGGGTCCGAGGCTGTCTTTTTTGTAAAGCTATTGTTTATGGGTTCAATTTCTAAACTTCAATCCCCTCCTGTTGACGACTCTGGCCCGCCCTTGGATTTGGATAAGACTACTACTGTACTTCTGGTCGTTCAGCGGCCTCTGCCTCCGCTGGATTGACCTTCAAGCCGTATGGCCCCCTCTCGTCCTCTGCGGCGTCTGGCTCTCGTGGCCGGACTCGTGGTGCCGTAGGGCGGGGTCTTCGCGGCCCTTGTTCTCTCGCCCACTCCCGGTTACCGTTACACATGGACCTGTCCCGGCTGTCAATTTCTGTCCGGTGGACAGGTTCCTTGTTCTCCGCCCTTCCGCTGGCTCCCTTCCGGGCAACTCGGAATGGGTGTTTCAGCGCCTTAAGACGGTGGGGGTTCCCTGTCGTTATGATATCCGCCCTCTGAAGGATGGGTCTCTTCTTTTGAAGTCCCGTTCTTCGGGGGTGACTGAGTCCCTTCTACAGTTGCAGGATGTCTTGGGTTGCAGAGTTTCTGTGACTCCCCATCCGCAATTGAATAGCTGTCAGGGCACCATTTTCGCTTCCCGTCTGCTGTCAATCCCGGTTGGCGAGTTGCAGGAGGATCTTGCCCCCCAGGGGGTAACGAAGGTCTTCCGCTTTTCGTCGCGCCGGGATGGTGCTCTTACCCCGTCCGCTCGTCTGCTCCTGACCTTTGACTCCCTTGTGCCTCCGGCCCAGGTGTTCTGGGGCGTGGGTGATCGCCGGTCGTGTGAGTTTTCGGTGCGACCATATGTGCCTGACCCGGTTCGTTGCTTTGGCTGCAACCGGTTCGGCCATGTTAGCTCTGCGTGCCGCCGTGGGTAAGCTGTGTGTCCGCTGCGGTGGGCCTGCGCACCCTACCCCGTGCACGAAGCCCCCGGTGCTCGAACTGCTCGGGGGCCCACCCTTCCTCCTCTCGGGACTGCCCCGTTTTCAAATTTGAATTCGAGGTGCGGTCCTTAAGGACTACCGAATTCCTTAGTGCGCGGGAGGCGCGCGATAGGGTCCGTGACCGGGAGCCGCGGCGGGGGTTGTCCTATCTGCGGCTCTTGGCCCTGGCGGGTCCTCGGGCCCCTCCCGTGCTACCCCGGCGTCTACCGGAGTGGTGCCCCCCCTGGAAGTTCCGGGAGTTGGTGGTCCTCCTGGCGCCGCGGGCCCTTCTTGTTCCTCTGCCTCACTTTCAGACATCCCATCTGATTCCCTGCCTACAAGTTCCCCTTCTCCCTCTCCGGCCTTGGGGTCTGGATCCTTGCCTACTCGTCTCTCGGGTGGGGAAGGTGATGCCCAGAAGGGGAGGAGGAAGCGTCGTCGTGGTCGGAGTCGGAGTCCTCCAGACCCGATCATGACCGCTGCTTGCCCTGCTTCCTCTTCTTCACCGGAGGGGAAGCGGCGCGCCGCTCCTGATCCGCTCGGGACTCCCCCCGCTATACGAAGGGCTGGTGAGGCGTCACCTCCCGGTGCCCCGACCAGTGTCCGGGTGTCGGTTGAGGTACACCGCCCCATGACACCCTCGATTACTGACGCTGTTCCCATGGTGGACCCGGTCGAGAGGAGCCTGGCCCTTCTTCATTGAGTCTCTCTCCTGAATCTACCTCTCCCACCTGTGGTGGACCTTTCCTCCCCCCCCCCGTCAGTGCTTGTCTGGTTTGACGAGCCCTCGAACATCTGGTTCTCCCCAGCCCCCCTCTGGTGGGGAGTCGGGGGATTCGGCTGGGCCCGTCTCGTCGTCTCTCCCCCCCCAGGGGAGCCCCCCTCTGAACTCCCTGTTCCACTCTCCACCTCTCGTTCTACTACGGGTGAAGCAGCTGCGGGGGTCGGTGGCCCTTACCCCCCCCCGTTCGGGGTGAGTCGGGGAAGCCGATTCCGTCCCTGGTTGCTGACCGTTGAGTTTTCTGCTCAGCTTGGTCCGTGGCTATTTCTCTGTTTTCTCTGCCTCTTATAATGCCACTTCCCCTTATAGTTCCATTTTGCATTGGAACTGTAGGGGGCTTTTAGCTAACTGGGAGAACCTTGCTTCCCTGCTGAAGAGCGAGCGGCCTTCCTGTGTTTGTCTCCAGGAGACTATTCTGGCTGCGCGGGGACTTCCTCGTCTCTCTGGCTATGTTGGTTTCCCTTGCACCCCGGATGAGCACACACGCCGGCAGGGTGCGGCGATTTATGTGCATCATTCGTTACCATCGCGAGGTGTGCCTCTTCGCACTTCCTTGCAGGCTGTGGCTGTGCGGCTATTTTTAGATCGCCAGTACACTGCCAGTTCGATTTATATTCCTCCTCATGACCCTCCTTCTCGCGACGCGGTTCGCGAGTTGGTGTTGCAACTACCTCGACCGTTTCTCCTCCTCGGGGACTTTAACAGTCGCGACCAGGCTTGGGGAGATGTCCGGTCGACTAATGTTGCTGGTATGTTGCTCTCCTTATAGATAGGAACTTTCTTCGCGTGCCCTCAATTCCGGTGAACCTACTTACTTCCACGAACCCACCCGGGTTCATTTACCTGTATTGATCTCTCCTTGGTGTCCCTCGATGCCTTACTCGATTTTTCGTGGAAGGTGTTGGGGGACTCTCTATGGTAGTGATCATTACCCAGTCTGTCTTGAGCCGGTCGGACCGCAGCCGGGTGTCTCGTCTCGACCGAGGTGGTGCCTTGCGGCGGGCTGACTGGCCATCCTTCAGAGCTCGTTCCAGTCATTACCCGTTCGGTGTTGAGCTTTGGCTCTGTGGATGAAAGCTTGGAGTTCTTCGGAGCGGGTGTTGATGGGCGTCGCGGAGGACTGTATCCCTCGATCTTCCGGTAACCGCGGACGCGTAGCGTCCCGTGGTGGACTCCAGCATGTCACCGGGCGGTGTGCGAGAGGAAGAGGGCGTCGCGCCGCTTCCACCGCACCCGGCGCGCGGACCACTTGATTGAGATGCGGCGGGCGAAGGCTTTCGCCCGCCGGACTCTCAAGTTGGCCCGTCGGGCCTCTTGGCGTGCTTTTGTGTCCGGCATTTCCTCGTCTACCCCTTCTGCTACTGTGTGGCGGAAGGTACGTAGTATCGAGGGGAAGCCGGTCCCTGCTAGTCGCCCTGTCCTTCGGGACGGGGACGGCTTCCTTTCGGATCCTGCTGCTGTGGCCGATCGGCTGGCTGGGGCTTTTGCTGCGGTTTCCCGTTCGCCTTCAGCTGCGGATCGTCCTTTGTCGAATGTTACGTTCCCGCCGCCTGGGAACGAGCCCTATAACCATCTCTTTACGATGCGGGAACTTCGGGCTGCCTTGGCAACCCGTCGTTCTTCCGCCCCTGGCCCTGATGACATTCCGTATGACTTTCTTTGGAATCTGCACCCGATGGCCCTACACTTCTTGCTGGATCTTTTCAACCGGTGTGGGTTGAGGGGTCGTTCCCTTCCCGTTGGAGGGAGGCGATTGTGGTCCCGATACCTAAGCCGGGGAAGGATCCGGCGGAGGTGGCGGGCTATCGGCCTATTGCCTTGACGAGCTGCTTATGCAAGCTCCTTGAAAAGATGGTGGCCGTCCGACTTTCCTTTACACTGGAGTCGCTTGGGTTATACCCCCACCCAGTATGGCTTTCGTCGATTTCGGGGTACTCTGGACCCCCTTCTCCTCCTTGGTCATGATGTACGGGAGGCCTTTTCCCGCCGGAATCTTGTTCTGGCCGTCTTTTTTGATGTCCAAAAGGCCTATGACACGACCCGTCGGGGAGTTGTCATGGACCGTTTGAAGTCTCTTGGTTTTGTGGGCTTTTTGCCCACATTTCTTCGTAACTTCCTCTGCCGTCGCACTTTCCGCGTCCGTAATGGGGCGGCCCTATCTGACCTGTATGTTCAGGAGGAGGGGTGCCCCAGGGGTGTCTTAAGCGTCTCCTGCTTCAACCTGGTCATGTCTGCGCTACCGGGAGCCCTTCCGCCCTCGGTGCGATGTTCCATCTATGCCGACGATCTGGCTGTCTATGCCGCGGGGAGGAGTCCCCCCCTCGTGGAGAGGCAAGTCCAACTCGCGGTCAATCGGGTTGAACGCTGGGCGTCGTCGGTGGGCCTTACGCTGTCTTCCCCGAAGACTTCGTGTGTGGCCTTCCTTCCGCCGAGGAGACGGGGATCCGGCGCCGTCCCGACCTTTGATCTTACACTCGGGGGTCAGCCTCTGGCCCTCGTTCAGTCAGTGCGTTTCCTGGGTATGGTTTTCGACAGCCGTTTGAGCTGGGTTCCCCACCTTCGCCGGCTGCGCGAGTCTGCAAGACGTACCCTGGATTTGCTGGGACATCTGTCGCATACTACATGGGGCGCGGATAGGCGGACACTCCTCCGTTTGTACGTGTCCCTGGTACAGTCAAAATTAGATTATGGGAGTGTGGTGTATGGCTCCGCCTCCCGTACGGCCCTTCGGATACTGGATCCGGTCCTCTCTAGAGGACTGCGCATGTCATCTGGCGCCTTCCGCTCCTCTCCGGTTGATAGTCTGCAGGTTGAGTGCGACATCCCTCCCTTGGGGGATCGGAGGTCGTTCCTCATTGCTAAGCACTATCTCCGGATCCTCCGTCTTCCCAACTCTCCTCTGTTCCAGGTGGTGGAGAGGCGTTCTGCCGGGATGGGGGTTGGTATTTCACCGACACGGTGACCTCCCTCCTCGATGGTATGGGCACTCCTCCTCCATCCGTTATACCGGTCTCTTTCAAGGGTGTTGCACCTTGGGAGAGCACCCCTGTTGCGTGCTGTAGGGCGTTGCGCCCCGTTCGCAGGGCCGATTCTGACTCTGCCTTGCTTCGGTCTCTGTTCCTTCAGCATGCGGCGTGTCACTCTGCATGTGTTGCGGTCTTCACGGATGGCTCGAGGTCGTCGGGGGGCGTTGGGGCCGCGGCTGTTCCCCAGTCGTCTGCCCTTGCTCCCCGATGTACCCGTCTCCCTGATGAGGCTTCCGTTTTCACGGCGGAGCTCTATGCCATTCTGAGCGCTCTGGAGGTGGTGCGGGAGCATCCGGATGGGTCGTTTGTCATCTATTCGGATTCCCGCAGTGCCCTGGATGGCCTGGAGTGTTTTGACCCTGTGCACCCACTGGTCCGACGAATCCAGCTACTGTGCCATACCCTTGTCGCTTTCGGTGGCAAGGAGGTGGTATTTTGCTGGGTCCCAGCACATGTTAACGTGGCTGGTAATGAGGCTGCCGATCGAGCTGCCCGTTCCACGTGCCGACTACAGGTTTCACCCGTGTCCCTCCCCTTTTCCGATTATATCCCTGGCTTCCGTAGGTTTTTGCACTCCCGGTGGCAGAGTCGCTGGGATGGCGCTACAGATAACAAACTTTGCAAGATTAAACCCAAATTGGGATGTTGGGCCTCTTCCTTCCATCGGTCGCGCCATAAGGAGGTGGCTCTGGCCCGCCTCCGTATTGGCCACACCCACCTGACCCATGGCTATTTGATGGCCGGGGATCGGGTGCCCCGATGTCCCAATTGTAACGTTTTCCTTACAGTTGCCCACCTCCTGGTGGAGTGTCCGCTTTACTCTGCGCTGCGCGCAGAGTATTTTCCCTTTTTGGAGAGCGTCGGGCCTTCTGATAGGCTTGGCGCTATTCTATCTGAAGGTCCCTACTTTTCGATAACCGGATTGTTCTCCTTCCTCTTTCGCTCCCGACTTCTTTACCGGCTGTGACTCCGCTATGATCTTTCTGCTTCCCCCCCTCCTCCTCCTCCTCCTCCCCCGTCTATTGTTCATTTCCATTAGCTGTTCCTTAATTTTCGTCCTGTGTTCGCTCTGCTATCCACCTTTCTTTTGGTGGCCATGAGCGGTCATACTTTGAAACAAAAAAATAAAATAAAATATATATATAATATATATATATATATATATATATATAGATATATATATATATATATGTCGGGCTAGCATCATGAAAAAGAAAAACTGGTATTGTCATTTACCATTACTTATTCGGACTATAGTGGATTTAATTATTCCAGAAGAGTTCCTTGTTCCATGCACGGGTTGCACGGTCTGTGTGTATCATAGAAAAACTCAAGGGACCATTCTGAGTTCATTCCCATATATATATATATATATATATATATTATATATATATATATATATATATATATATATATATATATATATAAATGAAATGAAAAGGTTTATTGGCAGACTACAGTCCATATGACATATATTATTAATACAATGACAGTTCATATACTAAGGATAGAAATATATACAATTGATTAGAAATAATACTGTAATGTCGAAGTTAAGTGAAGCTACAGACAGACGTTTCCGTACCAAGAAGTCCATAGCTTAGGCCTTAGAGGATAAATGGCAGGACTAATGGATATAAAGGGTGATCCAGAGAAATGGGACCCAAAAGAAACCCCTGTAACTCTTAAAGTATAAGTCCTTTTATAAAATCATACGCATCATTCGAAAGAGGATAGTTACAAGTTTGTACAGGATTGTATAGGTTTTGACAATACAAGACAAGATAAGATACAAACAAAATAAAAGTGTTAGTTAAAACTAACCCTTCAAGATGACTGCATGGACTGTGGAACAGCTGCGTTTCATAACTGAGCAATATTATGAGCATGGAAGAAGTGTAGTTTCAGCTCTTAGAAGGTGATTTTGACATGTGAAAATTTGTCTTGAAAGATCTTTGAGCTGAAACTACACTTCTTCTATGCTCATAATATTGCTCAGTTATGAAACGCAGCTGTTCCACAGTCCATGCAGTCATCTTGAAGGGTTAGTTTTAACTAACACTTTTATTTTGTTTTGTATCTTATCTTGTCTTGTATTGTCAAAACCTATACAATCCTGTACAAACTTGTAACTATCCTCTTTCGAATGATGCGTATGATTTTATAAAAGGACTTATACTTTAAGAGTTACAGGGTTTCTTTTGGGTCCCATTTCTCTGGATCACCCTTTATATATATATATATATATATATATAATATTATATATATATATATATATATATATATATATTATAAATAAATTGACGATTAGTTAGATTAAGTCGTAATATTTTCGTTAGTTTTAACGTTTTATTTCATTAGGTATACGCGAACAAAGTTGGAGAACGCAAACTACACAAGGATCATGTAGGGGAACGTAAACTACACTAGGCACCACAGGGGGACGTAAACTACACTAAGCACCACAGGGGGACGTAAACTACACTTGCTCCCAAAATTGATTACAATGGTAAAACTGGCAACAGTGAACTTATACATTAGTAGGAGCTCGTTATTTGCGAAGTACATTTAGTGATGATGCCTGCCTGATATGCATGGGAATTGCATTCCATACATCTGCTCCTTTGAAAGAGAGTGCATTTCAGAGGCGTACCGAAGGGGAGGGCGACAGGGGCGATCGCCCCCCCCCGCCTTGAGCTAATAAATTATTAGCTCAACAACAACAGGATGAGAATGAAAGTGAAAAAATTTCCGCGCCTTCAGCGCTAGCTCTTGCCTCCGCTACTACTAAAAATCTAAAATGGCTTACGATCCCGAAAATCTTAATCCGGCCCTGAGAATAATTTTCTTTTATAAAGGTAACAGTTCAAGGAAATGCTTAATCTCGAAATTAGCACTTTTTTATTCTTATGTTAATACAAATCTGAGCATCCTAATTGCGGTTTGCATTGAATATTATGTTACTAATCAGATTTTTATCATAATTTTTATATTTTTATTCATAATGTGTCTTAGCAGTAGCTAGTTAATCATCTCTAACTGAACGATAAGCTCATCATGAACGTACATAAAAATTATTTATCTCTATTTCAATTATACTTCTCCGATCAGTTCCAAGTTCACCCCTTCCTTAGTGCTCTTTAGTGCGCCACATGGACAAAGAGTTCGTTGAACGGCATCCAACCAAGAGGAGGAGGGTCTGTCTCCCAGGGGCCAGGGTTGACAGAGTTAGAGACGAAGTGGATAGGATTGACGTTGCTTCCCGTCACTCGATGTTGGTGACGATGGTAGGAGGCAACGACTCGTATAGGCCCGATACGAGAGTGCCTGACCTTTTGGAGAGATATAGGGGGTTAATTAGGTCCCTGAAGGCGAGGTCAGATAGGTCTTTAGTTCTAGGTATTACCCCTAGGCACGGGTTGGGTCTTAGGATTACGTCAAAAACAATATTTTTGAATGCTAAATTAGAAGAGATTTGTGCTGAGGAAAATGTACCCTTCGTAAAGCTGTGGTCCGAATTCAGTGATCCTAGCCTTTTTATAAAAGATGAGGTGCATTTTAATGAAATAGGTAATGCTAGGCTAGGTAGGTTAATAGACGAAAACGTGCGAAAGCTGTATAGGTCGAAGCCTTCTTTAAACTTTGTGGGTCCGGGAAACGCAGGCCCGACGTGAAAAATAGTTTAAAATGCGGGCCCGTGGTAAAAAATAACTTAAACGTCTTTTACTGTAACGCTCGTAGTATTAGAAATAAATTAAATGAATTTAAGGCGATAATTTATTCCGGCAACTACGTAAGTTGCTATCACTGAAACTTGGTTAAATACTGTGACTCGGGACTTGCTGGGGGAACTTGATATACCGAGTTTTAAACTCTTTACTAATGATAGGTTACATAGGTTTGGTGGCGGCGTTTTGCTGTACATTCGTAATTCCCTTAGTGCTATCGAGGTTAAGATAGATTTTCCGGCAGCAATTAATGCGATATGCGTTAAGTTAGGGCGCGTAGTATTAGTTTTAATTTTGTTTATAGACCTCCCGTTCAACCCTTCGACACCGATACTAGATTTTACTCACTTCTTGGTAACTTTATTGACAATTGGAATAGTATAATTGTCGGAGACTTTAACTGCCCTAATGTTAATTATGAGACTTTTAATGGTAATGACGAGGGTTTGAGATTGATCGAGTTTATGGAAGATAACTTTTTACGACAGATGGTTACCGAACCAACGCGCGGTGATAATATTTTAGATTTGATGACGAACGGCGAGAATACAGGGTGTACATAAAGTCAGGATCTATTTTTGTGAAGCACTTGGAAATTATATGGAATTCAATCATAAAATGATAACATTTATTAAATAATTAAGAGTAGGATTCGACGTGACGCCCATCAGTATCCCTGCACAGCTCAAATCGTTCCGCAGCATTTCTAAACACATTCTGGAGCATTTGCGGGGTTATGTTATCTGCAGCAGTTCGTATACGTGTTCGTAAGTTTTCAAGACTCGTAATCTTCGTCTGATAGACGTGCGATTTGATAAAGCCCCATGCAAAGAAATCTAAAGGGGTTAAATCTGATGATCTCACTGGCCAAGGTCTGTTGCTTCCGCGTCCGATCCAGCGATTTGGAAAACGTCCATTTAGATAATCCTGAACAATTTTGGCATAGTGACAAGGAGCACCATCATGTTGATAGACGACGGTACTAACAATCCTATCCCCGTCGTCTATCAACATGATGGTGCTCCTTGTCACTATGCCAAAATTGTTCAGGATTATCTAAATGGACGTTTTCCAAATCGCTGGATCGGACGCGGAAGCAACAGACCTTGGCCAGTGAGATCACCAGATTTAACCCCTTTAGATTTCTTTGCATGGTGCTTTATCAAATCGCACGTCTATCAGACGAAGATTACGAGTCTTGAAAACTTACGTACACGTATACGAACTGCTGCAGATAACATAACCCCGCAAATGCTCCAGAATGTGTTTAGAAATGCTGCGGAACGATTTGAGCTGTGCAGGGATACTGATGGGTGTCACGTCGAATCCTACTCTTAATTATTTAATAAATGTTACCACTTTATCATTTTATGATTGAATTCCATATAATTTCCAAGTGCTTCACAAAAATAGATCCTGACTTTATGTACTCCCTGTATAGTCGAAGGTTTAGAAGTAGGCGAGAGTTTAGGATGTAGTGATCATCAAATTCTTAGGTTTAAGTTATTGATAGGAAACACTAAGGATAGTAACGTAATAGAAGTCCCTGATTTTCGTAGGGCTAATTTTGATAGTATTGCGGATAGGATGAGAGTAGTGGACTGGGATAACTTATGGGTAATGACACAAATTTGTATTGGGTGGCGTTTAAAGAAAGTTTTAGGAATATTGAAAGGGAGTTTATTCCTCGTAGGCCCAAGCGCGCTAGAAATCATGGTAGGCCGAAGTGGTGGACTAGGGAAATAGGCGAGTTCATAAAAGAGCGTAATAGAGCGTATAGACTTAATAAGCGCAATGGCACGGCAGCTAACTTTAATAGATATATCGAGCTTAGACGTCAGGTTAAAAGATCAGTTAGGAATGCCAAGCGTAATTTAGAGATACTTATAGCTGCGGATAGTAAACATAATCCAAAAAAGTTTTTTGAATACGTTAATAATCGTAAGCCGATAAAAGATAACATAGGCCCTCTAGTGGATGTTAATGGCGATTTGGCTTCTGACGCTCAGGCGATGGCGGGTATTTTCAATAACTTTTTTTGCGACAGTTTTTACCGTAGAAGACGTAAATAATGTCCCCGACGTGGACGATATCGTTCCATTTAGTAGCGAGACTATTTTGGATGAAATAACTGTTTACGAGGGTGAGATTGCGCATTATATCGATAGGCTAAAAGTTGGCAAGGCTCCAGGCCCTGACGCTTTTTATCCCAGACATTTGAAAGATTTAAAAGACGTTATCGTAGGCCCCTTAACGAAGATTTTTAATCAGTCACTCGAAACGGGGATTATTCCTGAAGACTTCAAATTAGCTAACGTCACGCCTATTTTTAAAAAGGCGACCGCGCAGTAGCTAGCAATTATAGGCCCATTAGCTTAACGTCAATTGTCGGTAAACTTTTGGAATCCGTAGTTAGGGATCGTATCATCGATCACTTAGAAAGTCGAGATTTGATTAATAGTAGTCAGCATGGGTTTCGACGCCATAGGTCTTGTTTAACTAATTTGTTAGAATTTTATAACGAAATAGTGCGTGAATACGATAGGCATAGAGCGGCTGACGTTATTTATTTAGATTTTAAAAAGGCGTTCGATACATTTCCGCATGGGAGATTAATTGTGAAGGTCAAAGCGCACGGTATACGCGGTCAGGTAGCTAACTAACTGGTTAGAAGAATGGCTTCGTGCTAGGAGACAGAGGATCGTAGTTAATGGTAGTGAATCGGGGTGGTTAGATGTAGGTAGCGGTGCCCCACAGGGTTCAGTGTTAGGCCCATTGCTATTCGTAATTTACATTAACGACATAGATGTAGGATTGACTAGTAACGTGTCAAAATTCGCGGACGATACTAAAATAGGCGGTAAGGTTGTTAACGAGGACGATAGAAATAGGCTCCAAGACGATGTAAATAGGATTATGGAGTGGACGGATAAGTGGCAGATGCAATTTAACGTAGACAAATGTAAAGTTTTGCATATAGCTTCTCGTAACAATAATTACACGTACACGATGGATGATAGGGAGTTGGTGAGCGTTGACGAGGAAGTAGATTTAGGCGTACGCGTATCTAAGGATTTAAAGGTTAGGAACCAGTGCCTGGAGTCTTGCGCAAAAGCTAATAGGATGTTAGGCTTCATAGCGCGTAATTTCGAATTTAAATCGAAGGATATTATATTGCCTCTTTACAAGTCCCTAGTCAGGCCTCATTTAGAATATGCCGTTCAGTTTTGGTGCCCGTACTTGCGTGAGGATATTGATAGGTTAGAAAGGGTTCAGCGTCGTGCCACGAAACTGATTCCATCATTGCGCAACAAGCCTTATGAAGATAGGATTAAAGAGTTAGACCTGTATTCACTCGAAACTAGGAGATTAAGGGGGGAGCTTATTGAAGTTTTCAAAATCGTTAATAACATCGATAACGTAAATTTTGACCAATTGTTCACTTTCGATAATAATAATACTCGTAATAACGGATTTAAGTTGCGTGGCAGATGTTTCATCACTAATATCGCTAAAAACTTCTTTACGTTTAAAGTAACTGATAAATGGAATAATCTTCCCGCGTCAGTCGTGAACTCTACCAGCGTTAATATGTTTAAGAACCGTTTAGATAGGCATTTTAAAAATATTGACGTTGTTTAATATAATAATAAAACAATCCCCCTTTTCCCTCTCAGCCTCCCCCTTTTGTCTCTCAGCCTCCCCCTTTTCCCTCTCAGCCTCCCCTTTTTCCCTCCAGCCTCCCCTTTTCCCTCTCCCTCGTTGAAATTATTAACGTTGTTTAATAAAACAATTAGCAACAGGAGCTCTTGGGGTCGTGATCGAGGATGAGTCTGTTGACAATAATGCCAGTTTGTGACACATGCCAGTGTGTGATGCCAGCAAAAAAAAAAATTAGACTAACACGATCGTAGATGTAGCTCGTAGCGTAAACTAACCCACTTTTTGTTTTACTTTAACTACTTTTTTTTTTCCTTCTTATCCTCTCCTTACTTGCATGTCTGTAGTTTGCATGGTATGATAGTGAGTTAAAAATGTGTTTACATGGTTTGTAAGCGTTCTTATTTTACTTCTTTTCATCTTTCACCCCTTTCCTATTCTCTCCGACTATTTTTCTGACTTGTCGGCAGTGGCCGACTGATGATGATGGTGAGCCTTTCTTTCTCTTTTTCTGAATGAATGTTAACCCATGAGTGATAGGTGTTGCTGCTTAATTAACCCCTTATTCTCTTCTCTTAACCCCCTACTCTTTCCTTTCTCTCGGGCTAACCTTAGAGTGGATCTTAGGGTCTTTGTTAGCCTTAGCTTCTGTAGATCTGTAGAAATCTTAATCCGGCCCTGAGAATAATTTTCTTTTATAAAGGTAACAGTCCAAGGAAATGCTTAATTTCGAAATTAGCACGTTTTTATTCTTATGTTAATACAAATCTGAGCATCCTAATTGCGGTTTGCATTGAATATTATGTTACTAATCAGATTTTTATCATAATTTTTATATTTTTATTCATAATGTGTCTTAGCAGTAGCTAGTTAATCATCTCTAACTGAACGATAAGCTCATCATGAACGTACATAAAAATTATTTATCTCTATTTCAATTATACTTCTCCGATCAGTTCCAAGTTCACCCCCTCCTTGGCAAATTTCTGGGTACGCCCCTGGTGCATTTACCGCAGTTTCTATTGTATAGTTAGGTTTGTGTATAACAACAACAAACACTTGATTTCAGACTTAATAGGTACAAACATTATACAAGTGGTCCATAGAAGGTTAAGAGATAGTTTTCTGGAGCAGGCCAGTGAATCGCAATGAATAATGAACATGCACTTGCCTAGGCCAATGCTTCCAGATTTGAGATTTATTAAATACTATACTAGCAGAAAACCTGCCCTTCGTGCGGGTAGCAAAAATATCCCGCGTTTTAACGGAAATATCACGACTTAACCTAACCAATCGTCAAGGGAGTACAGTTAGCCTAACCGGGCAGTCACTTAACGTAACCGGGCATTCAATAATTTTACCGTAGTTTCGATATATATATAATATATATATATATATATATATACTGTATATGAAAATTATTTCACGAAAGTGACACGTGAAAAATATTTATGATGAATAAAACCACGAAGGGAAAAGAAACACAAAGTGGTGCTCAAGCCCTTTCGTCTAATGACATCCTCAGGAACACTCAGTGTTCCTGAGGATGTCATTAGACGAAAGCGCTTGAGCACCACTTTGTGTTTCTTTTCCCTTCGTGGTTTTATTCATTATATATATATATATATATATATATGCCCGGTTAGGTCAACTGAATGCCCGGTTAGGTTAATTGAATGCCCGGGCATTCAGTTAACCTAACCGGGCATTAATTAACCTAACCGGGCATTCAATAATTTTACCATAGATTTCGATATATATATATATATATATATATATATATATATATATACAGCAATACCTTGAACATCGTCGCTAATGCGTTCCTGGAAAAGGCGACGATATTCAAAAGAACGATGTTCAAGGAATGTAGCCTATTGGAAATAAGAGGTTCCGTTCTCAGATTTTTTTTTGTCAAAATCAGGATTTTTGCATTACAAATACAGTACAAATACACTCGTTTTAACAGCTCAATTACAGGAAAAAAAATCAATAAGTCTACTGTTCAATTCAAACCTTTTATTTAAACACGAAAATTTATAATACGAACGAACAAAAAAATTAAATTGGAAATTATTTTTAAGCAAAACATTTGTCTATTGTTCAATTTAAACCTTTCATTAAACATGAAAAAGGGGAAGGGTGGGGAATGGTGATGCTGCCAGATGTAAGACAACGAAATACCAAACCAAGACGATGATGTAAATCTTTGTCGCAAGCATAGCAACAACGAAACCGCAAAACAACGATGTTCAAGGTATTTATTAACACCCAGGTGCACAACCTCGGGACCTAATCAATATGTGTGTGAAGTTTCATGTTTGTAACTTCTTCCATTTTGGACCTATGGCTGGAACACACACACACACACACACACACACACACACACACACGCGCGCGCGCGCGCGTCCTTTTATTATTATAGATATCGGAGATCAGTCCACTAACCATGGCTTATATTATCTTATTGACTGACTCACCAAGCCTAGTGATAAATCTAAATACAAAATTGCGTATGACACTGGCACAGTTAGACACCTTATTGACTGTAAACAGCATACTGGCGCTTGAAGGAGAACCGTTTTTAAATCTGAGTTTTTAATAAACTCCTAAAAATATTATATGCAACATACAATTTTCTCAAATTATACATCCTGTAGTTCCACCACAAATGAGCTGTATACATTGGAGCAGGGACGTAACTAACGGGGAGGGACATTTCCACCCCAACTTTTGAACTGAGGGGGATAATATAGGTTTTGCCCCCCCCCCCACTTTTGATCTAAGTTAGCTTACGTGAAGGAAAATATTTAGTTCTTGAAATAATCTATGATGAGTAAATCTTTAATTATATTAGTCCTATTAGTATGCTGGAAAGTATTACTGATTCAGTACTAATACTGCAGTGATAGATACTTTAATGAGACATCTAGTTATTTTTCACTTTAATTATTGCATATATTTTTTTCCTTTAATGTTAAGTATATACTTGATGTACAGTGCTTACAAGAAGTCTCACGCTTCTGTCTCGTCCCAAGTTAGTCTGTTAGGTATAAAATGGGCGGTCCTTATGGCAGCGGAGGTGTGCTCGGATTGGTGCACATAACTGCTCTAACACAATCAATGACGTCCATTATTACGTCACTTCTGCTACATTTTATTGTTTAAAATACAAATGATTAAGAAGCAGAATGGAGCAAGTTTCGGGATGTTGGGATGGTTATGGAGCAATCCTAGTCATCATAATATTAGCTGGGCATTACATTATACCGTCTCAATAGATACTGTAGAGCAGTGATGCACAAACCCTGGCCCGCGGGCCAAATGTGGCCCCCACGGGTCTTTTCAATTCACATTTTTCACATGAAAAGGGTAGCTACCCAAAGAAAAATCTGAAATATTACCCCTGGTTATAAAAATGCATATTTATAAAAAATAGAATATCTATATATCTGGCCCCTACATATAAAACAGATGGTTGGTTTGGCTCACATCAAAAAAGTTTGTGCACCACTGCTGTAGTAGAGTGTAGACTATAGAGAACGACTAATTCGGCAAATATCCCAAATCATGGCATGATACCTAACTTATTTTGACGCAGGTCTAAATTATTTGCTGAAATGCAATTATTGATATTAAGTAATTGTTGGGAATTGTTGTCAATATTGTTGTTTGTGATATATATCCTACGTGAAGAATCTAATGACCGAATTCCTCAGTGAACCTCTCTCGCGCTCGCATTTCGAGGAAGTCACGGTCGTCTCACTAATAGATAGTTTATCCATTAAGTGGTAACCTATTAAACGAACTATGTTAAACCTATTCCATCTTATGAAAGTCATTAGTCTAAAGCAGTGGTATTCAAACTTTTTCCTTGGCGTACCCCTTTAGTTTGTTTTTTATTATGGCGTACCTCCTCCCCCTCAGTTTCCAAAATAAAAATGTTGTTATACAATTTACACAGAATATGAAGCTATCAAACGATCTTTATTTACGACCACATTATTATTATTATTTTATTATTATTATATTATAATATATATATAATATATATATATATATATATATATATATATATATATATATATATATCATAGCATTTTAATTATACAATTTACATTTTACATAACTCAAGCAATTTACACAAATTTTAACTCTGGCAAATATTGATAATATATGCATTGTTGAAACAAACTATGAGAAGGTAATAGTTTCAGGAAAAAAAAAAAACTGGCAACATCGAGGTCATCACATGTTTATGGGAATTGTCATATGATATGCTACCAATAAACTCTTATATACTACTATATACAGTATACTATATTACGTAATAATTACGATGAACAAATCAAATGCAAATTTCTCTGATTCACGGCCCACCAGTCTTGCTTTAGACCAGTGGTAGTCAAACTGGGGTACGCGAGGGGTTTCCTGAGGGTACGTAAGCTCTGCTGCAAAAACAAGCAAGTTGGTTAAAATCAATTATAAAATGAATTTATACAATTATAATTATCATCTGTCATTTAAATTTTTTTGAAAATATATATTATAATCATTTATTTATAATATTAATATTTAATTATAAATTTAACTCAACATTGGTACAAGTTATTATTAAATTATTTAATATTAATTATTTTCTATTTTTATATTTTATTTAAATTATTATTAAATTACCCGATATTGGTACAAATTGGTACGAATCGTACGATGCTGTAAAAATAGTAAATTATATCAAGTCTCGAGCAGTGAATTCATACCTCTAAAATTCTTTGTGAGGAGATGGGCAAAAATCATATTCAGTTGTTTTTGCACACTGAAGTGCGCTGGCTCTCACGAGGAAAGGTATTAACACGACTTTTTGAACTTAGGAATGAAGTGAGAAGTTTACTTAACAGCCGAAATTCAGACTTATTAAAATTTATAGAAAATGAGGAGTGGCTTTGTAAACCGAGTTATTTGGCAGATATATTCACCAAATTAAACGAACTTAATCTTCAACTTCAGGGGTATGACAAAAATATATTGCAGGCACAAGAAAAAGTCAAGGGATTTTTGGGGAAAGTTTTATACTGGATAAAGTGCATACAAGATAAATAATACCACACCTTTCCAAATATTCAGCGAATTCTGTCACGAAAACGAGTTTTTTGTCAGTGACTCAGTTATGAATATTATAAAGCAGCATTTAGTGAGCCTTCGTGAATCATTTTTGCATTACTTTCCATGTATTAATAGAGATTCCCCACAAAGTGAATGGATAACGAATCCGTTTTCGAACCTTGCTGTGTCTAATGCGGAGCTTCCCGCTTGTTTAAAAGAACAATTGATTGAATTGGCAGCTGACAGCTCACTTAAACATAAATTCAATGACTTTTCTGTCTCCGAGTTTTGGAAATTGGCCCATATTGAATACAAAGAATTAAGTGAATTTGCTATCAACAAACTACTTCCATTCCCGTCCACCTATTTATGTGAAAAGGGATTTTCGGCACTGACAGCTATCAAGTCGAAAGAAAGAAACCGCCTACATCCAGAAGCTTGCCTCATAATGGCACTCACAAATGTTTGTCCGCGAATAGAACAACTTGCTAGTGACAAACAGTCCCACCCATCGCATTAATTACTTGTAAGTATTTAAAATATATATTTTAAAAGCTCAGACGATTTCTAATTAACTGTATTAGATTCTATCTCCACGAGCGTAGACATTGCAAGAAAAGATTCTAACTAAGGATAAGTAAAGTTCTTTCATGGTCACAATATATACTTTTATAGATGTCAAACATAAAAATATAATAAAATTCTATATTAACATAAATATATATTCGATACACATTTACGTCATGGCTTTAACATCAGTATTTCGTATAGCACCAATAATTTCTTGCAATCGTTGCGGCATAGAAGAGGCCAGATTGTAGGGAATGTTTGGTGTTCGGCGTAAGCTCTCCCAACTATTCCTCATGTGAGCTAAAAGTGCTTCAAATGTTCTTTCATTGCGTTGCTCCCATTCGTTAATCATTATTGCCCAAAGGTTTTCAATCGGATTCAAATCAGGAGAACGTGGTGGCAGAATTAGATTAATAACCCCTGGGTGATCTTCGTACCACGCTCTCACAACGTTACTCCTAGAATGGGACTGTTATCTTCCATTAAGTAAAATGGTTCCGGTGCTGGAACCAGATACGCACGAACACTGGGTAGCAGCACCTCTTCCAGTATCTGGCAATATTGCTGTCCAGTAAAGCGTCCATCTACTTGAGTCAATTCTCCGACACCATAGCCAGACATCCAGCCCCACTCACCGAATTGATGTGACCACTACGTTTGCTCGGGAAAACATTTCCTCCTCCATAGCGTTTTCCGCGCTGCCTCCAACAATGAAGGGAACCATGACTATCTGTTGAAAATGTTTTTTCGTCAAAGTACACAACTTTTCTCCAGAATTCTTCCTCCTGCGGCAAGTATTGTAAGGCAAATCCCATCCGCGCCTCTTTAGGCTCAATCGTCAATGCAGCATAATACAGAAAAATACCCTGCCTCGTGAAGTCTGTTGTTCACTGTATTTGCGCTACAACGAAGGTTCAGGTGTCTGTAAATATGCGTCGCTGGAACAAACGGATGCTCTCTGGCATGATTAACAATCGCAGCATCTTCCTCTTGAGATGTTGAACGCGGAGGACCAGACCTCGGCAAAGTAGCGATTGAGTTTTCTGCTTCATACCGATGAATCCACCGTTCCACAGTGCTTCGATGAACGTCTAGTCGTCTTGATATTTCTCTTATTGGCACACCATATTCATGCAATGTCACCATTGCTCCCCGCATTGCCTGGGTCGTCTCGTGGTGCACAGACGGCCTTTCCATCTTTGTGTAAATGGCTTATGTGAAGCGTGCTGGGACGATAAAGGAAATGAGGATACCATGCGCCCCTTCTGAAATTGATTTCGGTTGTGAAGGGTACCAACCCTTCGAATGGTAATAATAATCAGCCAATTTCCTATTTTGTTGAACATATGCATAAAAAATTCGTCTTAAAAGCCAAGGATCCAAAGAGTGTCAGCAGTAGTTTATATCCCAACTGAATATAGTCAGCCATCAACAGTATAATCATATTTTATTTCCATAACTACTCATGACTACTCTGTCATAGTAAATAACCTTATTATGACTTAAGGTAGTAGTGGTAATTCTGAGTGGCGGCCTCTAGCCACATACGTTAAACCTATCAGTGCGTCTAAGACCAGACTCTTCTGTTTGTCAATTCATTGTTAGTTTAAGGTATTTTGCTCTTTTTCTTTCTAGGTCTAGGGCATTAAAATAAATATTTGAGTTTGTGTTTAGCATTTCCTCCTCCCTTCGTAATTCCCCACCCAACCTCGTTTCCTTCGACATAGCAACGCTTACCTCCATCCTCATTCCACTTCCTTCATTAAACCTATTATCGCTTTTACTGTCCCTTCCTTCCATCCTTCAATGCCAGCGTTCTTAAACCTAGCACATAAATTATATAATATGGAATCTAACACCTTAGATCTCTACGCATTCATGTTACTTGAAGACGCCTGTGTCTTAGGGGAATCTAAGTGTTGAGAATGGGCTTGAGGGGTAGTCTATAGATTATTACAGATGACCTTGAACGCTCCAACTATTTAAAAAATTATTTATTACACACATGAATTTAAGTATCTCTTACACCGTTAGAGCAATTATGTGCACCAATCCGAACACACCTCCGCTGCCATAAGGACCGCCCATTTTATACCTAACAGACTAGCTTGGGACGAAACAGAGGCGCGAGACTTCTTGTAAGCACTGTACATAAGGTAGTTGTGAAAATGCTTCTTTAATTTTCCTATTACTATCATAAATATAGATCATTCTCTAAATTATAGTATTTTAAGAGCATCATTTTGGTCGCTAACACATTACCTACAGGATAACAGCACAGAAATTCATCGCAGGATTTTTCATCATTATAGTTGTCTCCCCCAACTTTTGAAAGCTAGTTACGCTCTTGCATTGGAGTACAAAAAGTTTTGAACAAGATCAACTTAACATCTAATGTACAGTGCTTACAAGAAGTCTCGCGCCTCTGTCTCGTCCCAAGCTAGTCTGTTAGGTATAAAATGGGCGGTCCTTATGGCAGCGGAGGTGTGTTCGGATTGGTGCACATAATTGCTCTAACCCCATCAATGACGTCCACATTATCATTGTGTTGATCACTCTATCTTTTTATATATAGAGACATACTGTATATAGATATATATATATATATAGAGTATGCAGGGGATAACGTGTCTCAGTCCCAGCTATGGTAGTTGTCTTACAATTAACAGTCCCAAATGCAAGTTACGTTAACACCTCCACATAAACTACCCTGGACTAAAATAACATACGTGAAGCCCTTACCCACAAACCATTTAAAAGCTCTCTCTGTGTCTCTGTCTCTTTGTCTGTCTCTCTCTCTCTCTGTCTCTGTCTCTCTCTCTCTCTCTCTCCAAACTAATCTATCATATTTTGCGACTTTTTAACTCTGGTAGGATTCAATTCCATTCCTATAGTGTAAGAGATACTTAAATTCATGTGTGTATTATGCCATATGATGTGCGTAATAAATAATAATTTTTAAATAGTTGGAGCGTTCAAGGTCATCTGTAATAATCTATAGACTACCCCTCAAGCCCACTCTCAACACTTAGATTCCCCTAATACACAGGCGTCTTCAAGTAACATGAATGCGTAGAGATCTAAGGTGTTAGATTCCATATTATATAATTTATTGTGCTAGGTTAAGAACGCTGGCATTGAAGGATGGAAGGAAGGACAGTAAAAGCGATAATAGGTTTAATGAAGGAAGTGGAATGAGGATGGAGGTAAGCGTTGCTATGTCGAAGGAAACGAGGTTGGGTGGGGAATTACGAAGGGAGGAGGAAATGCTAAACACAAACTCAAATATTTATTTTAATGCCCTATACCTAGAAAGACAAAGAGCAAAATACCTTAAACTAACAATGAATTGACAGAAACAGAAGAGTCTGGTCTTAGACGCACTGATGGTTTAACGTATGTGGCTAGAGGCCGCCACTCAGAATTACCACTACTACCTAAGTCATATAAGGTTATTTACTATGACAGAGTAGTCATGAGTAGTTATGGAAATAAAATATGATTATACTGTTGATGGCTGACTATATTCAGTTGGGATATAAACTATTGCTGACAATCTTTGGATCCTTGGCTTTTAAGACGAATTTTTTATGCATATGTTCAACAAAATAGGAAATTGGCTTATTATTATTACCATTCGAAGGGTTGATACCCTTCACAACCGAGATCAGTTTCAGAAGGGGTGCATGGTATCCTCATTTCCTTTATCGTCCCAGCACGCTTCACATAAGCCATTTACACAAAGATGGAAAGGCCGTCTGTGCACCACGAGACGACCCAGGCAATGCGGGGAGCAATGGTGACATTGCATGAATATGGTGTGGCCAATAAGAGAAATATCAAGACGACTGACGTTCATCGAAGCACTGTGGAACGGTGGATTCATCGGTATGAAGCAGAAAACTCAATCGTTACTTTGCCGAGGTCTGGTCCTCCGCGTTCAACATCTCAGAGGAAGATGCTGCGATTGTTAATCATGCCAGAGAGCATCCGTTTGTTCCAGCGACGCATATTTACAGACACCTGAACCTTCGTTGTAGCGCAAATACAATGAACACAGACTTCACGAGCAGGGTATTTTTCTCGCCGTCCACTATAAAACATGCATTGACGATTGAGCATAAAGAGGCGCGGATGGGGTTTGCCTTGCAATACTTGCCGCAGGAGGAAGAATTCTAGAGAAAAGTTGTGTACTGTGACGAAAAAACATTTTCAACAGATAGTCATGGTTCCCTGCATTGTTGGAGGCAGCGCGGAAAACGTTATGAAGAGGAAATGTTTTCCCGAGCAAACGTAGTGGTCACATCAATCTCGGTGTGTGGGGCTGGATGTCTGGCTATGGTGTCGGAGAATTGACTCAAGTAGATGGACGCTTTACTGGACAGCAATATTGGCAGATACTGGAAGAGGTGCTGCTACCCAGTGTTCGTGCGTATCTGGTTCCAGCACCGGAACCATTTTACTTAATGGAAGACAACAGTCCCATTCATAGGAGTAACGTTGTGAGAGCGTGGTACGAAGATCACCCAGAGATTATTAATCTAATTCTGCCACCACGTTCTCTTGATTTGAATCCGATTGAAAACCTTTGGGCAATAATGATTAACGAATGGGAGCAACGCAATGAAAGAACATTTGAAGCACTTTTAGCTCACACGAGGAATAGTTGGGAGAGCTTACGCCGAACACCAAACATTCCCTACAATGTGGCCTCTTCTATGCCGCAACGATTGCAAGAAATTATTGACGCTGGAGGAAGCTATACGAAATACTGATGTTAAAGCCATGACGTAAATGTGTATCGAATATATATTTATGTTAATATAGAATTTTATTATATTTTTGTTTGACATCTATAAAAGTATATATTGTGACCATGAAAGAACTTTACTTATCCTTAGTTAAAATCTTTTCTTGCAATGTCTACGCTCGTGGAGATGATAATATATGCATTGTTGAAACAAACTATGAGAAGGTAATAGTTTCAGGAAAAAAATAAAAACTGGCAACATCGAGGTCATTACATGTTTATGGGAATTGTCATATGATATGCTACCAATAAACTCTTATATACTACTATATACAGTATACTATATTACGTAATAATTACGATGAACAAATCAAATGCAAATTTCTCTGATTCACAGCCCACCAGTCTTGCTTTAGACTAATGACTTTCATAAGATGGCATAGGTTTAACATAGTTCGTTTAATAGGTTGCCACTTAAAACAATGGATAAACTATCTATTAGTGAGACGACCGTGACTTCCTCGAAATGCGAGCGCGTGAGAGGTTCAATGAGGAATTTGGTCATTAGATTCTTCACGTAGGATATATATCACAAACAACAATATTGACAACAATTCCCGACAATTACCTAATATCAATAATTGCATTTGAGCAAATAATTTAGACCTACGTCAAAATAACTTAGGTATCATGCCATGATTTGGGATATTTGCCGAATTAGTCGTTCTCTATAGTCTACAGTATATATTGAGACGGTATAATGTAATGCCCAGCTAATATTATGATGACTAGGATTGCTCCATAACCATCCCATCCCGAAACTTGCTCCATTCTGCTTCTTAATCATTTGTATTTTAAACAATAAAATGTAGCACAAGTGACGTAATAATGGACGTCATTGATTGTGTTAGAGCAGTTATGTGCACCAATCCGAACACACCTCCGCTGCCATAAGGACCGCCCATTTTATACCGAACAGACTAGCTTGGGACGAGGCAGAAGCGTGAGACTTCTTGTAAGCACTGTACAGTTGCGTTCATTATTCGTAGGACACTCTTGAGAACTAGTGTTGAAAACCGGTTTGTAAAAACCGGCTTTCAACCGGTTTGTAAAATTCCCCTAAAAATCGAAAACCGAAAGAAAAAAACCGGTTTTATCGATTGATTTTTATTTGGCTCAAACTTGCGCGAACGTGCAGCTACGCGCTACAGCGCACAAAAAATAATTTCGAATACATTACCTATTAAGTTAAATTGTGACAAACTGGCAACTGCTCTTCAGTATAATTTTTGCCTATCTGGCAACTCGATCTTCAGTTTGTCTCATCATGTAGGCTGTAGTGTAGACTGTAGGGTGGATCGATTTTACATTTTTTCGATTTCCATATTCTAATAGACAAAAACTTGCGCATGCATGAGAAAATAGCCTCTGCAAAATCTTAGCTTAATAGGTAATCATCTTCTGCCCCCGGCAGAGCGATGAAAATCATATTTTAGTAGTCAAAAACGTATTTTAAACCCTAGCCTAGAGTCATAAAATTTTGCGTGTGTGTTATTTCATGCCTAAGCAACGATATAAATGCTATGGGAAATAATAAATGCATTATTTAAGACAAAGAGCCGATCTGAAAATATGTATAATATTATACATATTTTCAGATCAGCTCTTTGTCTTAAATAATGCATTTATATATTTCCCATAGCATTTATATCGTTGCTTAGGCATGAAATAACGGTGCTGGTTAGTGTGCGGTCTACCTAGCTTTTAGTTAGCCTTATAAGGTTAACTAATGAAACTATCACGACTTAACCTAACCAATCGTCAAGGGCGTACAGTTGACCTAACGATTGGTTAGGTTAAGTCGTGATAGTTTAATTAGTTAGCCTTATAAGGCTAACTAAAAGCTAGGTAGACCGCACACTTAACCAGCACCGAAATAACACACACGCAAAATTTTATGACTCTAGGCTAGGGTTTAAAAATTCGTTTTTGACTACTAAAATATGATTTTCATCGCTCTGCCGGGGGCAGAAGATGATTACCTATTAAGCTAAGATTTTGCAGAGGCTATTTTCTCATGCATGCGCAAGTTTTTGTCTCTATTAGAATATGGAAATCGAAAAAAATGTAAAATCGATCCACCCTAGTGTAGAGTCAGTCGACTAAAGCCCTATTCGCAGTATAAGACCCTTAATGCCCTTTGTTTCTTAAGATGTCATTTCCAAAATAGGGATAAAATCTAAATTAATTTATATATTTTTTCTTACACGAAGAGTCAATTTTTTTTTCTAGGTAAAGTTTTCTTTATTAAAAAATTTTATTTCAGTTTTTTCCAAAATAGAGATAAATTTTATTTTTATTCTTTATAATTTTTTTACAAAAAGAAGTTTATTTCTTTCTAAGTATAGATGTTTTATTTTAAAAAATTATTTCAAATCTAAATTGTTTGAATAATGTATTATTTTGGCTAAAATAAAATATGTCAAAGTTGTCATTTTCTTATTCATATGCATACATATGATGTGCATTTTTGCATTCTTTTGACCAAAAAATAGGCGATAAGCTATGCTTGTTAAGAGTTAAAGTCAGTACCTTTCAATTGTGGCTTTTAAAAATTACTATACTTTTCGGTCATAACCGGTTAAAACCGGTTTTCAAAAAACAGATCGATTAAAAACCGGTTTGTAAAGTTTCGATTATTTTTCAACACTATTGAGAACAGATAGCAACACCTGGCATATATTTGTTGTGTGTAGTACAAACGGTTGTAACATTTTATGAATGAATATGGGAGTGAGCGTGATTGGTTGGTTGACTCTTTGCCAAATGTCCTTAGAACATAATTATTTCCATTCATCACTCTGGTTTACATATTACTAAGGAAACATAAATGAATAATTAAATATAAATTCAAGAAGGGGATGTATATTGACAAGGGGGATGTCGATGAAGTGAATAAAAAATGGTCTTGTAAAAACTAAAAAAAAAACCTTCGGACATGATGACAGTGTTCATGGGATTGGCAAGCCTGTCATCCTGGACGAACTGAAGTGTAACTGAATGTATGATATAAAAACAGAGCCGTTGGTAGGCATTTTGCGTCCTGAGCAAATTCCAAATTGATTGATTGAGTTATTTATTTATTTACATTAAATATTGAAAATAGATTCAGATATTATTTTGTTATAACAAAGACAGAGCAAAAACTTAATATATATAAATACATATATAGGCGGTTTATGGATGAAAAAACAATGTTTTGATGCATATTAAATTAGAATAACATTATAACATTAGGGGGCCATTCAAAAATTACATAACGCTATTTTTGCTAAAACTTGACACCCGAATCTCCCAGGAACAGTGGTGTAGTCCTAAAATTTTAGGAAGGGTAACGCTAAAGGTAAAACTTTAATAGAGCGTTTCATAGAACAATTACTGTATAAAAATAGTAAAAGTTAATTCGAAAATAAAAAATATATATTTAGTAAATAAAACTACAAATACAGTACATGCTCTAGTTACTTTTAATTTGAATAAAACACACACATATAGATATTCGTATCAGTCGTATGTATACGGTATAATGCAGTTTCATAGTGAGAGAGTAGATACTGCAGTTACATAATTTATAGTCTACAATAGGCTCCATACAGAACGAATGTCTGTTTCCTTCTTTGAAACTTGTCTGGAATGCGTATCATCTGCAGATCGGTGTCTTTTTAACCATGTAGTCACGTAGGTTTTCGCCTGAAACTGATGAAGTGGTGGTCCGTTGATGCTCAGAAACATGAGATTTGATATGTTCTTCACAGTTAAGTTTGAGCGCAAATATGTGCTAATTAAATTCATCTGACTAAAATCTTCGTAAGTGCTCAGTCCACAAAAATACGCATAAGCAGACTCCACCATGCAATCCCAGGGAGACACCCAGTGAGAACAGTGATAGTGTGTATAAAAATAATGGCCCAGTTTCACAGACTCAGTGTTAGTAGCTATAACTGTAGAGGCCTCAAAGTCAATGCTGACAGTGAGATCAATAAACTTTTATCTGCACATGACATTAAACAATATTAAGCCTCACTACAGGAGAATAGCTAACTCACCCAATGATGATAGTGAAGTTATCACTGTAGGCAGACAGAATAAGAAGGAAGGTGTAGCTATAATGTGGCACTCACAGCTGGACAGGTTTATAGAGCCCATTAGTTATGAATTTGAGTAGGTTGTAGCCATAAAACTAACTATTGATAACAAAATATTGTATATATTTAATGTTTATATGCCTTATGAGTGTGCTGAAAATGAGGAGGTATTTTTAGATAGACTTTGTAAACTAAATATACTGCTAGAGGAGCTGGACTCTTCATGTGTTATAGTGGTTGGTGATTTTAACAGCAATATCAATAAACCTGGTTCGGAATTTGCTAGCTTCTTATCAGTTACTGTGAAGTATGGAACTACAAACTTACCAGTAAATTACTACTCCCTAATGACTCATTTACATATGTTAGTGATGCCTGGGGGACTCACTCGTGGCTAGACCAGTGTATAGCCTCCCACGATGGTTATAATATAATCAATAGCATGTCCATACTTTATGATGTATTTGAATCTAATCATATCCCATTTGTAGTAGAGCTTGATTGTATGGTAGCACCTGACTTAGACAATGACTATGATAATGCTGATTACTATAAGGTTAACTGGTCAAATCTTAGCCACTCTGAGGTAGATTACTATACAATGCAGACTGATGCACTACTAAGGCTTGTGAGGATTCCTGCAGAAGCTTTGGTTTGTAGGAATCCCTTCTGTGATGATGTAAAACATATAGATCTCTTAAATACTGTAAGTATTACGGTGACCTTGTACATGCCATTAAGGCTGCGAGTAGATGTAGGTTTAAGAATAAAAAATGGGGAAAAATAAATGTCAATCCAGAGTGGTCAGAATACTGTGCTGATTTGTATGATGTCGCTAAAAATGTATTCGTGGAATGGATTGCTATGGGGAAACCTAGGCAGGGAGAACTTTTCCAACTGAAAAATAGAACTCGTGCTAGATTCAAGAGTGCTCTTAGATTTATAAGGAAAAATGAAGAAAATCTTCGAAGAGAATCTCTAGCCAGAAAATTAAACAATACCAATACTTTCAGTAGAGAATTCTAGTAGGAGGGTAATATAATTAACAATAGTAATCTTACCTTGCCAAATTTAATAGAGGGTGTACATGGTGCAAAAAACATTGCAGAACTGTGGAAAAATCATTATGAAACCCTATTTAATTGTCTCGGGGGGTGGGAGGGGGTCGAATAGACTAAATATATGCCTAAATGTAGAACTCTCTGAGGAGCTACTAATTAATAACTCAGAAATCTGGCAGGCTATTCATATGTTGGATGATAACAAAAGTTATGGCCAAGATGGCATACAAGCAGAACATTTAAAATGTTGTAGCCCTCGTATAATACCTATGCTTGCAATGTGTTTCACATGCTGTATGATACATGAGTACTTGCCACATTCCATTTTGTCAGTTGCAGACATGTCAACTCTAACGGATTTTTCATGAGACTCACGGATTTTAAGTGTCAAACTCGCTTATCTACAGATCTACAGAAGCTAAGGCTAACAAAGACCCTAAGATCCACTCTAAGGTTAGCCCGAGAGAAAGGAAAGAGTAGGGGTTAAGAGAAGAAAACAAGGGGTTAAGTAAGAGGCAACACCTATCACTCATGGGTTAACATTCATTCAGAAAAAGAGAAGAGACACTCACCATCATCATCCGCCGGCAACTGCCGACAAGTCAGAAAAATAGTCGGTGAGAATAGGAGAGGGGTGAAAGATGAAAAGAAGTAAAATAAGAACACTTACAAACCATGCAAACACAGTCTTAACTCACTGTCATACCATGCAAACTACAGACATGCAAGTAAAGAGAGTTAGACATGCAAGTAAGGAGAGGATAAAAAAAAAAAAAAGTAGGTAAAGTTAAACAAAAAGTGGGTTAGTTTACTCTACGAGCTACATCTACGTTCATGTTAGTCTAATTTTTATTTTTTTTTAATTTTATTGCTGGCATCACACACAGGCATGTCACAAGCTGGCATTAATCGTCAACAGACTCATCCTCGACCACCACCCCCAGAGCTCCTGTTACTAATTGTTTTTTATTTTAAAACAACGTTAATATTTTTAAATGCCTATCTAAACGATTCTTAAACATATTAACGCTGGTAGAGTTCACGACTGACGCGGGAAGATTATTCCATTTATCAATTACTTTAAACGTAAAGAAGTTTTTAGCGATATTAGTAATGAAACGTCTGCCCGCAACTTAAATCCGTTATTACGAGTATTGCTATTATCGAATGTGAACAGTTTGTTAAAATTTACGTTATCAATGTTATTAACGATTTTGAAAACTTCAATAAGCTCTCCCCTTAATCTCCTAGTTTCGAGTGAATGCAAGTCTAACACATTAATCCTATCTTCATAAGGGTTGTTGCGCAATGACCGAATTAGTTTCTAACGCTAACCTCATATCAATATCCTCACACAAGTACGGGCACCAAAACTGAACGACATTCTAAATGAGGCCTGACTAGGGATTTGTAAAGGGGCAATATAATATTCTTCGATTTAAATTCGAAATTACGCGCTATGAGGCCTAGCATCCTATTAGCTTTTGCGCAAGACTCCAGGCACTGGTTCCTAACCTTTAAATCCTTAGATACGCGTACGCCTAAATCTACTTCCTCGTCAACGCTCGCTAACTCTCTACCATCCATCGTGTACGTGTAATTATTGTTACGAGAACCTATATGCAAAACTTTACATTTGTCTACGTTAAACTGCATCTGCCACTTAACCGTCCACTCCGTAATCCTATTTACATCGTCTTGGAGCCTATTTCTATCGTCCTCGTTAACAATCCTACCGCCTATTTTAGTATCGTCCGCGAATTTTGACACGTTACTAGTCAATCCTACATCTATGTCGTTAATGTAAATTACTAATAGCATGGGCCTAACACTGAACCCTGTGGGACCCCGCTACCTACATCCAACCACCCCGATTCACTACCATTAACAACGACCCTCTGTCTCCTAGCACGAAGCCATTCCTCTAACCAGTTAGCTACCTGACCGCGTATACCGTGCACTTTAACCTTCGCAATTAATCTTCTATGCGGAACTGTATCGAACGCCTTTTTAAAATCTAAATAAATAACGTCAGCCGCTCTATGCCTATCGTATTCACGCACTATTTCGTTATAAAATTCTAACAAATTAGTTAAACAGGATCTATGGCGTCTAAACCCATGCTGACTACTATTAATCAAATCTCGACCTTCTAAGTGATCGATGATACGATCCCTAACTACAGATTCCAAAAGTTTACCGACAATTGACGTTAAGCTAATGGGCCTATAATTGCTAGCTAGTTTGCGGTCGCCTTTTTTAAAAATAGGCGTGACGTTAGCTAATTTGAAGTCTTCAGGAATAATCCCCGTTTCGAGTGACTGATTAAAAATCTTCGTTAAGGGGCCTACAATAACGCCTTTCAAATCTTTCAAATGTCCTGGATAAAAAGCGTTAGGGCCTGGAGCCTTGCTAACTTTTAGCCTATCGATATAATGCGCAATCTCACCCTCGTAAACAGTTATTTCATCGAAAATAGTCTCGCTACTAAATGGAACGATATCGTCCACATCGGGGACAATATTTACGTCTTCTACGGTAAAAACTGTCGCAAAAAAGTTATTGAAAATACCCGCCATCGCCTGAGCGTCAGAAGCCAAAGCGCCGTTAACATCCACTAGAGGGCCTATGTTATCTTTTATCGGCTTACGATTATTGACGTATTCAAAAAACTTTTTTGGATTATGTTTACTATCCGCAGCTATAAACAACAAAACAAAATTAAAACTAATACTACGCGCCCTAACTTCAACGCATATCGCATTAATTGCTGCCGGAAAATCTATCTTAACCTCGATAGCCCTAAGGGAATTACGAATGTACAGCAAAACGCCGCCACCAAACCTATGTAACCTATCATTAGTAAAGAGTTTAAAACCCGGTATATCAAGTTCCCCCAACAAGTCCCGAATCACGGTATTTAACCACGTTTCAGTGATAGCAACTATATCGTAGTTGCCAGAATAAATTATCGCCTTAAATTCGTTTAATTTATTTCTAATACTACGCACGTTACAATAAAAGACTTTTAAGTTATTTTTAACCAAAGGCCGGCGTTTTAAACTATTTTTCACGTCGGGCCCGCGTTCCCCGGACCCACAACGTTTAAAGAAGGCTTCGACCTATACAGCTTTCGTACGTTTCGTCAATTAACCTACCTAGCCTAGCATTACCGATTTCATTAAAATGCACCCCCATCTTTTATAAAAAGGCTAGGATCACTGAATTCTGACCACAGCTTTACGAAGAGTACATTTTCCTCAGCACAAATCTCTTCTAATTTATTATTAAAAAATATTGTTTTAGACGTAATCCTAAGACCCAAACCGTGCCTAGGGGTAATACCTAAAACTAAAGACTTATCTGACCTCGCCTTTAGGGACCTAATTAACCCCCTATATCTCTCCAAAAGGTCAGGCACTCTCGTATCGGGCCTATACGAGTCGTTGCCTCCTACCATCGTCACCAACATCGAGTGACGGGAAGCAACGTCAATCCTGTCCACCTCGTCTCTAACTCTGTCAACCCTGGCCCCTGGGACACAACCACCTCCTCTTGGTTGGATGCCGTTTAACGAACTCTGTGTCCATATGGCGCACTAAAGAGTCCCCAATTAAAATAGTTTTCCCCTCATTCACGTCCCTTTCCAAATGGGCGAAAGGGTTCGAAACCTCGATAGGGGGTTGGGATTCCTATCACCTAACGTACGCGGTCTAGCTCCACCCTTAACTTCTCTAAATCGCTCCCCATCTACTAATCTCGGACCAACCTTAACCTCTTCCTCAACTCTATCCAACCTTCCCGACAAGCTACCAAAACTAGAAACTAGGTTACGCACCTCACCCTTCAAATTACTAACGTCTTCTACGTTAGTATTGGTTCGGCTTTCGTCAACCGTAGCCCTACTCCTGCCCTCATCAAGCGTTGCAAGTCTTCGCGTTACCTCACGTACACTGCGTTTTATGTCAACTATTTCCTCCATTAACTCGCAAAAGAAACAAACTGATCTCTCGGTAATCGCCATAGGACCGCCGTTATAATCTTTAAATTCCGAACACCACCGATTTACTCCAAACCTAACACACGACGCTTTCTGCGACGGCATCGCGCAGTTAAAAATTAGTTTATAACCGTCACAAGTTTAAGTTAAATTAAGCCGGCACGCTATGAAAACTTCTAAATCGCTAAAAACCACTAATATTCAATTACTTAACTATAACAATGTGAATATAAACGCAAGTATATAAAATTCAAAACTTTCCAAAAGTAAAATTCTTAGCAATATGCAAAAGTAGATGCAATATCAGAGAGCTCAGGAGATGCGTCCGTTCAGTACAAAGTCTGGCTGACGAATGTACAGAGTCTGGCTCTTATGTGAGATATGTTTCCAGTTTTCAAAATCAAGCACAGGCAAAATCTCAAGGATTTTTATACTTCAAGGTTGACGTCTCTGCAGTTGTATTGTTGCTAGTTGTTAAAAATAAGGGTGCTAGTATCTATGATAAGAATAATTATAGGCTAATAGCACTTTCCAGTATACTTTCTAAGGTGTCAGAATATGTTATTTATATGTAATAGGATAAGTACTTACTTGCAGACTTATGACAATCAGTTTGGCTTTAGAGTGAAACATGGTACTGGTATGTGTATTTATATTGTTGTTGTTGTTGTTGTTTAGCCGATCAGCCCACCATGATCGAGCAAGCCGGCGGCACACAGGTAACCGATCGCCCTTCCGGAGTGGAGCAGAGGTTCAGCGCACTAGTGATGTTATGTTGTGTTCGTTGTTGTGCTAGAGCGGTACAGTCTGTCATAATGTGTTCAATTGTTTGTGGTGTCCTGGCACAGGTGGCAGGTGTGTGTGTGTGTATGTGTTTTCTGTACTGTGTGATGTCTGTGGGGCGTGGTATGGAATGGAGTATTTGGTTATAATGTCTCTCTAGTGTTACCTTAATGGTGCGAGGTGTCGGTGCATGATTGTACATGTAGTGGCAAGGGTGTTGTGGGTTAGTTGTCGCTGCTGCCATGAATTGTGTTCTCCTCATGTCTAAATGTTCCCTAACTTTCAGTATTTTTGTTTCTGTGTGCAGGTGTTCTTTTGGTGTTGTTTGAGTGCATCCTGTAATGATACGAAGTGCGTTGTTTTGTATTGTCTGTAAGGTGTTTGTGTGTGTGTTTGAGATAATGGGTGCCAAGCATGGGCTAGCATAGTCCATAACTGAGCGAATATATTGTTTGTATATGAGTGATGTTTCCTGATGGTGTCCAAAGTTTGTGCCTGTTAGTACCCTGAGCGTGTTAAGTCTTGACGTACATTTGTTTTTAATGTCCTAAGTGTGGTTTGCAAAAGATAATGTGTTGTATGTGACCCCAAGTATTTTGGTCCTGTGAGTGTGTGGGATGTTGGTGTTGTTTAGTGTAAGCTGTGGAGTTATCTGGTGTTCTTTTGTGTTGCTTGTAAGCAAGGTGATGGTTGATTTTGTGGGCGCTACTTTGAGTCTATTGTGTGTGAGCCGTCTTGTATACTGTTTATGTATGTTTGTAGGTTATTTGTAGTAGTGTCGATGTTGTTGTGGGTGGATATTAGAGTGATGTCATCTGCATATGATGATAAGGTAAGCTTGTTATCTATGGGTGTTGCTCAGCCACCTTTTGGTGTTATTGTGCATGTTTGTGTTGAATATTTTGTTTATGAGAGGGAAGCGTGGGATAGCATCAAATGCTTTACTAATGTCTATTGTTGCTAATAGTGTACGTTGAGCTGGTCGTCTGGAGTTGATGCCATCCATGATGTGCTGCGTGAGGTTAGTGAGTAATGTCATGGTTGAGTGGTGAGGTCTGAATCCATGTTGAGTAGGCGATAGTGGTATGTGTGGGTTGGTGATTTGTAAGATTAGTCTTTCTGTTACTTTGGAAGGTGTGCATAGTAAAGTAATGGTCTATAGGAAGCTGGTTCTGTTGGAATTTTGTTTGGTTTGAGTAGTGTAATAATTTTACCTTGTTTCCATATGTCAGGAATAATACAGTGTTAGTATGAATATCTGCTGATATTTGTGAGAGCTAGTATTCCCTGTGGGCCCAAGTGTTTAAGGTGTATGTTAGATATGTTGTCTGGTCCAGTAGCTTCGAATTCTTAATGTTTTTTATGATGTTGGTGGTCTGGTCTGTATTGAAGGGTGTAATGGTCGTGTCGAGTCTGTAGGTTTTCTTTTGTCTGGCTGTTTGTCTGTCTGCGTGTTTCTGGTTGTTGTCTCTGTTTAAGTGACTTATCTTTGCGTAGTGATTAACTAGAATGTTAGCTTATTGTGTGTATGTTGGGATATTATTTTGGCTGCGACAGATAGCCGCGTGTGAGGTGTGAATGCCGCTGTTAAAGTGGGTAATGCTGTTTATATTCTTGTATAGCCTGGATGTATCTGTGGAGTGGTTTAGTGTTGTTATGAATTCCCTAAATGTTTCTGTTTGTTTTTCTTTGAGTTTGTTGTTTATTTCTGTGTTGAGCTGATGTATCTGCTGTTTTATGGCTTCTGTGTGTGGTGTTTGTGTGTTATTGTTATTTATTTATTTATTGGGTTCAAAATCCCAGCTGAGCCGTGAACGGCCAAGCTCTGAAGGGCCAGTTCAACCTACAGCCCAAGTTAAGCTAAAATTAAAAACTTACGGACTTGGAGGTCCTATTAGGTCCTACCTCAGGGTTGCTGACTCGATGTGGGCCTACCTTAGGCCTCAGTTGCATGAATTTAAGATAAAAACAAAAGGGGCACTATTTATGGTCTTCTTTCTAAACCTTGCAACAACAACACAACCTGCACTATTGCACGATGCAACAATCTTGTATCTAAACAACCAAACTGAATTGCAAGAGAGCTCTCTATAAGACCACACCCTGTAAGTACGGCATTCCACAAACGAGTAGAAAAGACGCGCAACGCCCCAAAAAAATGCCACAAGAGTGCCCAAACAATGATGCCATAAGAGCCCAAAAATGCTAGCCTAAATTAAGTGAATTTTTCACTAACCTTACAATTATGAGATGGATATATATACACCTTAACTTAATATATACAAGCAATGCTGCATCAATCAGCTTAGTCATCATATCGCCTTAGGACAACAATGGTTCTTCCTCTTCTAGATTTTCTAACACTCCCCACCGAAGAGGCATTGTTGTCATTACCTTCTGCAAGGTTAGCCAAGCCTTCTCCATGAGGCTGTAACTCAAATGTTTCATCTTGACTATCCGTGTTTTTGCTGATTTCTAAATCATAGAGTTTTTGTATAGGTCTCTTTAATTTTCCTCCTGAAGTCTTTACCAGTGCAGACCTAACTACAGTAAATTGTCTATGCCAACAAACAACTCTTCAATTATGCCAAGCTTCCAGCATTGCCTTGGTCTTTCATCCCCAATCATTGCCACTTCTCCCACCTTGATACAATTTGCATTGGAGCCCTTTACATTGCCTGATGGGTAATAATTGAGTTCTGGCAAGTATTCCATCTGCCACCTCTTCCATAACTGATCTTGTAGCTCTTCAAGGTACCTGAACCGTCTGGTTAACTCTCCTTGAGTGCTCTGGATAGGCTGCAAGTCTTCTGGCACACTGGGGCTTGATGTTAATTGTTTGCCACAAAGAAAATGATTTGGTGTCAATGGCTCTGCATCCTGCATACTGTTATAAACAAAAGTGATAGGCCTACTGTTCACCATTGCTTCTACTTCAAATAAAACAGTGCATAATTCTTCTTTGCTCAAATGAGCATTAGCTAAAGTTTCTTTAATGGACACTTTACACTTCTCACTAGCCTTTCCCAAAATCCTCCCCACCATGGTGCTCTCTCAACAATAAACTCCCACTGTACCCCTTGGTGTGAAAAGTAGGATTGGAGTCCTTCCTCTTTTAGCAAGGACCAAACTTCTTGGAGTTCCTTTGCAGCCTTTTGAAGGTTTTTGCATTATCCGATATGATTTTATTTGGGAAACCCCTTCTGTTCACAAACCTTTTAAAGGCCAAAGAAATACATCACTACTTAAGTTGCTTACCAACTCCAAATGGATTGCTCTGGTGGTAGCACATGTGAAAAGACATATATAACCTTTGTTAGACTCCTCTTGCTCATACACATAGACTGGACCTGCGAAGTCTACTCCCACTACATCAAATGGGGCAGTATAGACACACCGTTCTCTTGGAAGTGGAGCCACCTTTTCATAATAAGGCTTTGCACTCCAACGCTTGCAAACTACACATTTATGCAAGACCTTTTTTACTACTTGTCTAATTTTGGGAATCCAAAACTGTTGTCTGATCTCTATTATCACTTCTCTAACAACTTATGATGGGTATCCAGGATCAAAAGGTCCACAAAGTGCCCCCCAGAAGGTAGCAAAATTGGATGTCTTTTCTCCTCTGGAAGCCCAGAAAACTGTAGTCTACCTCCTACTCTCAATAAATCCTGATCCAAAAACACATCCAAACCCTTGAGAGCAGAAGTGTGGTAGAACCTGTAACGGATGGCTGGTGAGCAATTCCCTCTCTTCATCAAATTTTTCCTTCTGCACATATACTGTTCAGAATTCCTTCCCTTCTTGTTTCTCCCTTAATATTGTTGGTAAATCTATATACCCATGCTGTCACCCTTAACAACCTTTTCAGACTGCTAATGTCCTCAAACCTCAATATGGGGTCCTGCTGCATAACTTGACAACTGTTCACAGTGCATTTTCTCATCTCACTCACCCATGCTTCTTCAGCCTGGCATTCTCCTACAATAGGCTGATTAGAAGGCCAGTTTTCACTTCCAAGTTTTAGCCACTGTGGCCCATTCCACCACAAACTTGACTGTGCAAGATTTTTCACTGAAATTCCTCGTGTTGGTAAATCAGCGGGGTTTTGGGTGCCTGGACAATGCTTCCATTGCTTGGGATCTGTGTGCGCTTGAATTTCCTCCACCCTATTGGCAACAAATGGTTTCCATTTCCTTGCCTGGCTTCTTAACCAGTGCCAAACTATAATGGAGTCTGTCCAATAATAGCTTGGAATTTCATAGAGGGCCAAAGACTTTTGCACTGTAACTGCAAGCCGACTAGCAATAACTGCACCCATCAATTCCAACCTTGGAACAGAAAGCCTTTTCAAAGGTGCTACTCTGCTCTTTGCAGCAACCAACCTGCAACTTGCTTCCACTTGCAATGTGCCTCTTATATAAATACAAGTTGCATAGGCTTCCTCACTTGCTGTTGTAAATTTAACTTTACTTACTTTTGCTAACTGCTATTATGTTTTCATTGTGTTTAATTATTATTTCTGTTCTGTTTCAGATGTAATCTCGATTATGAATTATGTTTGAATTAGTTGAATAAAGCCTCTAAACGTTGAATTCATTGGCCTTTTCATAACAATTTATTCAACTCATTCATATCATGGAAAAATTTCTGAGGCCTGAAAGATTTAATAAATTGTTGAACTCCAACCCAACTGTGCTAACGCAGCTAAGGAATGGAATCACTGGTTCCGCACATTCAATAACTTCCTCTCATCATTAGCTGACAATACTGTGGACAAATTGGCTCTTCTGGTGAACTATGTTACACCTACTGTCTATGAATTTATAGGTGACTGCAATACCTATGAAGACGCTATAGCTATCCTCGAAGGAATTTACGTAAAGCCTCAGAATGAAATCTATGCTAGACATTTGCTTGCAGTCCGCAAACAGGAGACTGGGGAGTCACTCGATACATTTCTCCAAGCACTGAAACAACTCAGTCGTGACTGCAACTTTCGCGACAGTACTGCAGTGCAATGTCGTGATGACTCCATTCGTGACTCCTTCATCAGTGGACTTCGATCCTCAGCGATTCGCCAGCGATTGTTGGAAAAGAACTTTAGATCTTCAAACTGCCTACGTCAGGCTCGGGCCTTGGACGCTGCACAGCTACAGGCCGAATCATACCCCACTTATCATTCATCTGTTGTTGCCATGGCCGAATCAGAAAACAAGCCAAAAACGCCTTTATCTAACCGATCAGAATACAGTCCAATTGAGTTTGACGCTCCTGAAGATTCTGCCATGTCAGCTGCTGTAGTGCAGAAGTGCTACTTCTGCGGATTTCCTCGACACTCTCGGAACAAATGCCCTGCTCGAGAGGCTGTTTGTGGCCGGTGCACTAAAAAAGGACACTTCGCTAAAGTCTGCCGATCTGCTGCTGCTAAACCTACCTCTGCGGCAGCTCCATATTTGGCTACCATTTCTGCATCAGTTCCTGGCAGTTTATCGAAAGCTCTCCTACGAGTAAAGATTAATGGCATAACGGCCGATGCTCTCGTCGACACTGGAAGCTCGGAAAGTTTCATCTGCACAGAGTTTTGTCTGCACAATTCTTTGCAATTGCTTCCCTGCTCCAGTAGCATTTCTATGGCTTTTACAGCATTTTCAGCGAGGGCCGCTGGTGTGTGTCATGCACAACTTGAGTACGATACTCATGTTTTTCAAGACGTCAAATTCACTGCTTTAAAGCATCTATGCGCTAATGTAATACTGGGGCATGATGTTTTGGGTGAGCATGAACGAGTGGAAATAGCGTTTAATGGTGCACATCCTCCACTCAAATTATGTAGTCTTGCTGCCGCGTCGGTGCCTCCACCCTCTCTATTTTCCTACCTCACGCCTGACTGCCGACCAATCGCAGATAAATCTCGACGATATTCGCTATCAGATTCAAAATTCATAGATTCTGAAATCTCTCGTCTTCTTAAGGAGGGTATCATCGAACCCAGCATTTCTCCATGGCGTGCCCAGGTTCTCGTCACAACGAACGAACGACACAAAAAGAGAATGGTTGTCGATTATTCTCGGACGATAAACAGATTTACTCTTCTCGATGCCTATCCATTGCTCGCATTGATGAGATGGTTAAAGAGATCTCCCAATATGGATTCTACGGCACTCTAGACCTGAAAAGTGCGTACCATCAGATAGCTCTCAAAGAAGAAGAGAGAATATACACTGCATTTGAAGCGAATCAAAGACTGTACCAGTTTCGTAGAATACCTTTTGGAGTCACCAATGGCGTTGCGAGTTTTCAGCGTGTTATCGATGACGTTATTGCTAAGGAAAACCTAAGAGCTACCTATCCTATATTGATAACGTCACTATTTGTGGCGTACTCAGCAGGAGCACGACAGGAATCTTGATTGTTTTCTCGCTGCTTCCAAGAAATACAACCTTACATTTAATACAGATAAAAGCGTGTTTTCTGCCCAATCAATCAATCTTCTTGGTTATTGTGTTAGCAAGGGCACTATGAAGCCAGATCCTGAACGAATAAAACCATTGCTGGAGCTACCGCTCCCATCAGACCTTCCGTCGGTCCGTCGAGCATTAGGCATGTTCTCTTACTACTCGCAGTGGATCCCTCATTTCTCGGAAAAGATTCATCCTCTCACTCGATCTACAGAATTCCCTCTTTCCAGTGATGCAAATGCTGCATTTCAGTCATTGAAGCAAGACATACAGAATGCAGTGGTGATGGCTATAGACTCTACTTCTCCATTCGTTGTTGAGACTGATGCGTCTGAACATGCGTCAGAACGCTCTCAAAATCAGAGCAACATCACTCTGCCATAGAAAAAGAAGCTTATGTCATTGTTGAGGCATTGCGGAAATGGAAGCACTATCTCCTTGGGCATCACTTTCAGCTCGTTACAGATCAAAAATCAGTGGCATTTATGTTCAACAACAGAGAGACTGGAAAGATAAAGAATGAAAAATAATGAGATGGCGCTTGGAACTGTCATCCTACTGCTACGACATCGTTTACCGACCTGGTAGAGATAATGTAGCCGCGGATGCACTGTCACGCAGTCATTGTTCGGCTACGGGAACTGATCTATTATATCAATTGCACGATTCTCTCTGTCACCCTGGAGTAACTAGGATGGCCCATTTCATCCGTTGCCGCAATCTTCCTTACTCAATGGATGACAAAGAAAATGACAGCTTCTTGCTCTCTATGTGCGCAACTCAAGCCTCGATTTTATAAACCACCAGCAGATCATCTAATTAAAGCAACTCAACCATTCGAGAGGCTCAATATTGATTTCAAAGGTCCTCTGCCTTCTTCAACTGGTAACAAGTACCTTCTCGTAATCATTGACGAATTCTCACGGTTTCCTTTTGCTTTCCCTTCCCCCGATCTATCTTCATCTTCGGTCATCAAGTCCTTATGCCAATTGTTCTCCATTTTTGGCATGCCAGCATTCGTGCATAGTGACCGGGGGTCTTCCTTTATGTCACATGAACTACGGAAATTCCTCCATGAGAGGAGAGTGGCTACCAGCCGTACCACTCCATACAACCCACAGGGTAATGGTCAAGTCGAGCGCTATAATAGCATTATTTGGAAGGCCGTATCTTTAGCTGTGAAATCCCGAGATTTGGATAGCTCTCAGTGGGAAGCTGTACTCCCGGACGCCTTACATTCTGTTCGATCCTTGCTCTCAACTGCCACTAATATGACACCTCACGAACGATTCTTGGATTTCCTCGTCGATCATCTTATGGCAGTGCTATACCAACATGGTTGGTCTCACCGGGGAGGGCTCTCCTCAAAAGACACGTACGTCATCATAAAGACGACCCATTGGTCGACGAAGTAGAGATATTAGATGCTAATCCACAATATGCGCACGTACGTCTACAGGATGGACGGGAGACCACGGTTTCCGTCAGGCATTTAGCACCAGCCCCGCAAGAAAATGTCCGTTTGGATGCAGATGCAGAACCTGTGATCTCTACATCCAATGAACAAAGGCAAGAAACTTCGACAAAGAACGATCCCCCGGATCTACCGTCAACTAAAAGCCCGAACTCCCCTGTACACATGGATGTGGAGAAAGGTATGGAAGATGAGCAACGACACATCACCAAAAACAGTAGTCCATCAATTGATGTTCCAGTCAATGCTGAAGACATCCCGTTACGTCGATCTCAGCGCCGCAGGAAAGCGCCGGATATTTTAGATTTGTAAGATATGTACTGTAATGTAATTCGTCTCATATTTTAGATTTGTAAGATGTGTACTGTAATGTAATTCGTCTCATATTAATTTTTGAGAAAATTTATGTTTTGCCTTTTGGGAGGGGTGAATGTTGTAAATTTAACTTTACTTACTTTTGCTAACTGCTATTATGTTTTCATTGTGTTTAATTATTATTTCTGTTCTGTTTCAGATGTACTCGATTATGAATTATGTTTGAATTAGTTGAATAAAGCCTCTAAACGTTGAATTCATTGACCTTTTCATAACACTTGCATCACAAAAGATGTGCAGCTCCAAATTGTCTGGACTATTGCTCAACTCTCCAAAGTACCATCTTGGGATTTCAATGTCTCCAAGATGTGCCAATTCTTTGAACCAATATTTCCACCTTACCACCATATGATCAGATAACTCTTGGTCCCAAACAAGTCCAATTTCCCAGAGGCTCTGAAACCAAATTTTTTACTTTATCACAAATGGAGCCAGGAATCCAAGAGGATCAAAGACTTTTGAAGTCAAACTAAGAGCTGTACGTTTTGTCCACCTTGTCTCATTCTCAGCCAGCTCTACTAAAGATTTCCCATTGAAGGTAAACAAATCCTCTCCTTGCTGCCAAACAATGCCTAGCACTTTTGCGTCTATTGCTCACAACTCCTTAATACCAGAATCCTCAATACTTTCTGCTGCATCAGGTACTACACAGGACTGACTCAAACTCTTGTAATTGAGAATGATTGGTCTGCCATTTTCTAAGCTCCATGCCAGCCTCCCTCATTATAGCTCTAGCCTCCATGAATATCTGTTTAGCCATTTCTGTATTATCCACGGAACACAGCAAATCATCAACATAAAATTTTTTCCTTGTGTTCAATAGTGTTAGGATAGAATATTTCTTAAAATGGTACTGCATAGTAGCTGCCAACAGAAATGGACTAGAGCTGAGGCCAAACAACACTGACTTCATTCTATATGCTTGAACCTTAGGTTCATTTTCCAACAAGTCTTTCGTATCCACCCACAGATACCTTACTGCATCTCTGTCCTCTGGTTTTAACTTTAGCCGCAAAAAGGCTTGCTTTACATCTGCAGTCAATGCTACTCTACCAAACCTGAATCTCAGTAACAAGGAAAATAAATCTGCATTTAAATTTGGCCCAGCATCCAAACAGTCATTCAAGGACACACCACCTTTGTCCTTGGCTGAGCCATCAAAAACTACCCTCAGTTTGGTGGTAGTTTTGTCTCGCCGTACCACTGCATGGTGTGGCAGATAATGTGCCTCCTGGCTCACCAGCTCACCTTGCACCCTTTCAGCATAGCCTCCCTTACATAGCTTAGGATGGCCTCATTGTATTCAATTAACAACTCATTTTTCTTAGCCTGTACAATGAAGTTCCAACCTCCGATTAGCTAGCTGAAGGTTTGAACCGGGTTTGCAAGAATCCTTCCAAGGGAGGCCAACTTCATAGCAACCATCTCTAAACCCAATCCATTTTTCAAATTGCTCTAAAACATCACTGTTCACTGTACTTGCCTGTTTGTCCTTTATGCCAATGGATTCAAGTTCCCAAAACGCTTTCAAATGCCTTTCCAAACCATGGCTGTTCTCCTCAATCTTAACAAAAAGAGCTTTAACCTCCATTTCATTGCAATAGCTACCATGTAGCATCCAGCCTAGCTTACTTTCAATAGCTACCGGGCCTCGAGATGTGCGGACAATATTACCAGTGATGAAGTCTTAATAATAGTCAGCTCCAATAAAAAGACTAATATCTTCTGTTCCTTCAAACTTATTATTGCCCAAATTAATTCCTTTAACTTGCAATTCTTGGACACATGCCAGATCTAAACAAGTAGTGACTGGAGCACAAAGTTCCTCAATCTCTACAGCTTGGCCCTTGATAGTGGGATTTTGTGGTAACAACCCCTTAACCAGAACTTCTACCTTCTTAACTTTGGTTCAGTTTTGAACGGAACCCCCAAGCCCAGAAATTCTTAAATTTTCCCTCTTAAGTTCTTTACACTTCAATTTTCTGGAAATTCTGGTCTTAATAAAGCTACACTGGCTACCACTATCAAACAACACTCTTACAGTAGCTTCTCCATCATTCCCAATTAATAAGGCTGCAGCTGTTTGCAATAATCCTCCTTTACTTTTACTCCCTTTCATAGCAGTGGCATGTGCCACTGATGTCTCTACTTCTGGGGTAGGCCTACTAGGAGTTTTTTCACACAATAATGGCTGATGCCTGCCATGACATTATTTGCACAACATTTTAAACTTACAAAACCTTGTTCTGTGACCTTTCAAAAAACATTTAAAACATGCTGTGGACTTAGTTACCCTGTCCTTTCTCTCCTCAAAAGGTAAAGCCTCAGCCACTTCTCATTTGGTTCTAGGACAATTGCGTCCTGGTCAAGTGCGTCCCGGACAAATGCGTCCCGGACAAATGCGTCCCGGACAAATGCGTCCCGGACAATTGCGTCCCGGACAATTGCGCACTTCTCCAACTACTATATGAAGTTTATTTATTAGAGAAGTGAATAGAAAGTTAGTATCGGAATTTCAAATATACTTTTCATTTTAACCTATTAAACTTGTTATATGTTCATAAGTTCTGTTCGAAACTGTTCTCTAAAACTTTGTCCATCATCAGCAACATCATTGTCAAATTTTATGGGTTACGTCCACTTAAGATAAAGTTTGTTTCGTTAGTTTTAACGAAAATATCACAACTTAACCTAACCAATCGTCAAGGGCATACAGTTGACCTAACTGGGCATTCAATTAATCTAACCGGGCATTATATCCCATACAAAATTACAATAACAAACATACTCGTCCCTCGTCATTGGCGTCCCTGGACAATTGCGTAGGTGAAGTCACAATGAACTTTCTATTCACTTCTCTAATAAATAAACTTCATATAGTAGTTGGGGAAGTGCGCAATTGTCCGGGACGCAATTGTCCGGGACGAAATAAAACCGGACGCAATTGTCCAGGTACGCCAATGACCTGGACGCATTTGTCCGGGACGCACTTGACCAGGACGCAATTGTCCTGTCACCCTCACATTTATATGACTTGTGGTTGCCTTCGCAAAATATGCATTTCTTGATTCCCTTTAATTTATTCTCAGAGGATGCATGTAGAGCTGACACTGTACCTGGGCTATTCCTTTTTGCAGAAACCTTGGTGCTGTGCCTGCCTTTGTCCACTTGTTTAACATCCCACTGTGCAAACTCAATCATTCCCTCTCGTCTTGCTAATTCTGTGCCTAAAAGACTTAACATCTGCTGAAGGGGGATGTACAAATGTTCTGTAGAGTGTCCCCTACTTAATTCAGGCAAAATTGAGTATAGTAACCAACATTATACCATACCTTTCCATTCCTACACCCAAGTTGTCCAGGGACCTAGTTCTAACTTCAAATTCATCATATAACTGCCGTAACTCCTTGACACTATTAGGATTATTAACAGGAGGTATAGCTAAAAGTTCACGGAGGTGGCTTTTAATTAAGATCTCTGGCTTACCAAACCGTTTCTTTAATATATCCCAAGCCACATTATAATTAGCCTCTGTTAATGCTAATCCTGCTATTGTCTTTGCTGCCTCCCCTTCCAAGAGGGACTGCAAATAATTAAACTTCACCGCACTTAACACTTGACTAGAATGAACTGCTGATTGAAAACTGTCTGCCCATCCTTGCCATTCCTGAATACTCCCAGAAAATGTTTTGAGTACAAGCCTCGGTAATTGAACTGCAGATCTGTTAACCTTAACTTCACAAACACTATTTGTTGAGGGTTGTGTTTCATTATTAGACCTGGTCTCTAACTGTACTGAGCTGCTAAACTCTTTTGCTCGTGGCATACTTTAATTATTCATCAATAATCTCTTCAAAGTAAATTATGTTATTTTCTATTTCATCCTCTTCTATAAGAGCCTCAATTTTAACATTTACTTCACTTAGAGCAACCTTTTTAGTTTCTAATATGGAAAGCTGCGCAGTCACTAAGCTTAAATCCTCTTGCTCTATGGCAGAATCTATAGTGGGAATGACCTTTGTAATTAGACCTTTGTAGGCGCTTCTCCTTTTTTTAAACTTGTTCAATTCAGCTGCACTCATCTTCAATGCAAACAACAATTGGGCTCAATGCCAAATGAGCTGAATTGGCAAAAATACTTAACCAAACTGATCAAACGCAAATTTTGCTTTTTTCAAAATAAACTGAATTGCTGGGTGGGGTACTGACCAACAACCAGTATGGAATACCAAATTTTTCACCCAAGTAACTGGCGCACCGAAGTCTGCAACCTTCGCTTACGAATAATAAACCAAAATTAACCAAACCGGTAAAAATGTAGGCCAAAAACAACGACAGACAAGTGGCTAAGTTTCGCAATTGTGCGACCAAACTTTCTACCCTGGGACCTTAATTCAATAATAAACCAAAATTAACCAAACCTGTAAAAATGTAGGCCAAAAACAACGACAGACGAGTGGCCAAGTTTCGCAATTGGGTGACCAAACTTTCTACCCTGGGACCTTAACTCAATTATGCTCAACCCGTCTAGGCCTAACTTGGGCTACAATTTGCACAATCAGAACTTTGCCGAAAAATAGTCACTGACTCAGTCTTGGGCTAGAATCCAGCTCGAAGGACCATGTTATTTATTTATTTATTGGGTTCAAAATCCCAGCTGAGCCGTGAACGGCCAAGCTCTGAAGGGCCAGTTCAACCTACAGCCCAAGTTAAGCTAAAATTAAAAACTTACGGACTTGGAGGTCCTATTAGGTCCTACCTCAGGGTTGCTGACTCGATGTGGGCCTACCTTAGGCCTCAGTTGCATGAATTTAAGATAAAAACAAAAGGGGTACTATTTATGGTCTTCTTTCTAAACCTTGCAACAACAACACAACCTGCACTATTGCACGATGCAACAATCTTGTATCTAAACAACCAAACTGAATTGCAAGAGAGCTCTCTATAAGACCACACCCTGTAAGTACGGCATTCCACACACGAGTAGAAAAGACGCGCAACGCCCCAAAAAATGATGCCACAAGAGTGCCCAAACAATGATGCCACAAGAGTGCCCAAACAATGATGCCACAAGAGCTAAAAAATGCTAGCTCTAAATTAAGTGAATTTTTCACTAACCTTATAATTATGAGATGGATATATATACACCTTAACTTAATATATATACAAGCAATGCTGCATCAATCAGCTTAGTCATCATATCGCCTTGGGACAACAATGGTTCTTCCTCTTCAAGATTTTCTAACAGCTATGTTTGAGATTGTTACGTTGCCTTATGAGGTGGACTATTTTTCTAGTGTAATGTGGGTTGTATTTCCTAATGTTGCCCTCGGGTATGTATTTGTTTGCATTACGCGGTGTAACATTGATTCTGTTTATATAAAAATTTTATGTTTTTATATGCATTTGTGGGCGCTGCGTCCAAATCTGGCCTTGGTTTGTGTGTATCATCAATGGTTTCAGAGATAATCCATTTTTCATGTTTTACCAGTATAATGTTATTATGGGCGCAGCAATATCAGAATAATCAGGAATTGTTGAGAACAATCCGGATGTTCGTTGACAGTTTCTTGCTCTAGAAATTGCCCGAAACTTCCACTGTGCTATATAAAGAAGAGCGCAGAGTCTGAGAAGTCAGTAAGTGTGAGCACACAAAGAAAGCAGGTTGTTTGTCTGATGGTTACCAGCAGTGAGGTACTGTGTTTCTGTGCTTCTCTGTGCTGACGATTTGAGTGTTATCGATCCTTTTTTATTGCGAACATTATTTCAGTGTTGTGAATACATCTTTTTTCTGGAATCTGTAATCTGTTGCAGATTTAATAACTTTTCTCTCTATATCTGCAGGTTATGATTAATGTAGTACAGTTTGGTAAAGCGAATGGCAACTAGAGCTTGTAAACACTCACCGGATATATTCTGCTACGTTTGTGGGTATTACATAGGCTCCAAACAAGTATCGCACAAGATTGTGAAAGGCACCAAGTTCTGGATCGCGTATCGGCTCTATTTTGGTATGCCTATGGGTGACCAAGATAAGCCCTGGGCACCCGTTGTGATCTGTGGAAGCTGCCGCTCCACACTTGAAGAGTGGCTGCGGGGAGTACGCAAGGCAATGCCCTTTGCGGCACCCAGAATATGGAGAGAACCAAAGAGCCACCACGACGATTGCTACTACTGCATGGTAGATGTTTCTAAGTACAGGAAAGTTAAAGGAAGGCAGACTCTTCAGTATCCAAGCATAGCGTCGTCCATAGCTCCTGTACCACATGGCGAAGGTCTTCCAATACCACGTCCACCAGAACAGGTATCTATCCATTACTTTACCTTCTATATTTACAGACTGTGGGTCATTATGTGTCGATTTTTCTTCGTGCTGATGCTCTTCTACATATATAGCTATGCCTATATTTTGTTTCTTTGCTTTGCAGGTTGAAAATGAGGATGCAGCTAGCTCATCTGAGATGTCGGCTGGTGAGGATAGTCATGATGAAGAATATACAGTAACTTTCAGTACAAACCCTCACTTTCCAAATCAGAGGGAATTGGACGACTTAATTAGAGATTTGGGTCTGACGAAATCAGAGTCTGAGCTTCTGACCTCCAGATTCAAAGAGTGGAATTTGCTTGGAGAAGACTGCAAGAGCACTGTATACCGAAAGCGGCATGAAGAGTTTGTAAGGTTCTACGATGTCAATGGCTCTCTCTGTTATTGCAGCGAGGTTAATGGTCTATTCACAGCTATTGGATTAACACATATACCCTCAGAGTGGCGCCTGTTTATTGACAGTTCAACTCGGAGTTTAAAAGCTGTTCTACTCCACAATGGGAACAAATATCCATCTATACCAGTTGCACATTCTGTTCAAATGAAAGAGGACTATGAAAATGTCAAACAACTGCTCACTCAAATCGGGTATGAACAATATAGCTGGGACGTGTGTGGTGATTTTAAAATGATTGGTTTCCTGTTAGGTTTACAAGGAGGGTTTACTAAATATTCATGTTTTCTTTGCCTGTGGGATAGCAGGACTTCAACTGAGCACATAAAATAGTTCAGTGGCCTCCACGTGAAGGACTGCAACCAGGAAAGTACAATGTACTCATGGAACCTCTTGTGAAGCCTGACATAGTTCTGCTACCACCTCTCCATATTAAGTTGGGTCTAATTAAGCAGTTTGTAACTGCGTTAGAGTTTGGAGGGGAAGTTTTCCAACAGATTCGGGTCATGTTCCCTAAACTCTCTGAAGCCAAAGTCAAGACTGGCATCTTTGCAGAGGCGTACCAATACTTTTTGTCGCTCGGGGCGAAAATGCCAACGCCCCCCCCCCCCTGCAACAATTTTCAATTTTAAAAACAATTCCTTTACAAAAATACACTTCTAAACAAAACTTTTATTGGAAGAAAAACTTAAATAAAGCAACTTCAATTTTAACAATACTACATAATGTACCGTACATAATACACTACATAATTTTAACAATAACTATATAATGTATAATGCCTAGTTAAATTTTCGGACTTTCATAACAGAAAATTCATGAATGATTTTTTCTATGTCCATTGTCTCTGCAACTTCGCGTTCAATTGAAATAATCGCCAAATTGCTCAGTCTAGATTGACTTATAGTTGACCTGAGGTAAGTTTTTATAAGTTTCAGTTTCGAGAAACTTCGTTCGCAACTTGCCACGGACATGCATGTAGTTAGACAGATCCGGAGGGCAATTGTTATATGAGGCAAAGATTCCACTAGATCCCATTTAACGATCCACTGAAGTAGTTTTAACATATCCCAGCTCTTTGGATCATCGTCGACGCTTATGCTTTCGAAACTGAGCAAATGTCTGCGCAAACGCTTTATTTCTTCCAGTAGACTTCCTGGATTAATGTCATTGTAGATGGAAGAAAAATTATTGACCTTGGTATTAATTTCTTCATCTTTGGACTGATTCAAAAGGTACGAAGGAGACAGAAATTCAAAGCGATCATTCATGTTTTTAAGACAACTGTGCGTTTTTCAATTTCTGCTAATAAACGATCCATGATTTCAAAAATTCTCTGCGTACATCCTCTTGCACGGTCAATCCAGCATCACGAGCTTGCTCTCCAGCATTCTTCTCCGTCTCCTGACTCTGCGGTCTATACTGATATCCATTTCATTACAGAACTCTTCGGCGGCATCTGCAGCGTTTGATACTACTGCCTCTCGTTCATTAGTTAAAAAACACGGATAAAGAGTTCATTTTAATGCACACTGGTCTTTCAGCACTGGATCCCAGAAAAATAAGTACACAATGAATATGTATGACATGATGGAGGTCAACAGAGCTTCAGCATCGCCCTTTGTGTCCAGATTTCGGAGACCCCTTCACTCAGTTCTTCCAAGGCACTAACAACGTGAGTCAAGTTCTTCTAAGACTAGAAACAGCATCATACTTAGCACTCCACCGCGTATCAGAGACTCGCTTGACAGTGATTTTGGAATGTTTTGTTAAGACATCCCAACGATGAGTAGAGGAAGAAAAGTAGACGAAAATTCGTTCAATTGTTCCAAAGAAAGTTACAGCATTAGGACTCAGTCCCGCGGCATGAACTCCAGCCAAGTTCAGCGAGTGGTTATTGTAAGGAATGAAAACAGCGTGTTTGCTAACATCAAGAATCCTGCGTTGAACTCCAAGATGAATACCTGCCATCGTAGTAGCATTGTCATACCCTTGACCATAACAATTCTGGATATCCAGCCCATCCTCACGGAGCTTAGTGATAATGAGATCAGTAACTGCCTCAGCAGTCTTCCCCTCTAATTTAATAAAATCAACGAAGGATTCCTTCACCTCTACATTACCATCTTTAATCGACACATAGCGAATTACCTGAGACATCTGATCAATATGCAATATATCTGGTGTACTATCGAAAATTATTGCAAAGTACTTTGCACTAGACACATTATCAATTATACATTTTCGAACATTACAGCCGATTAGTGTGATGAACTCATTTTGAATGTTAGGTGACAAATACGTAGTGGATATCTTGTCAGTCATTCTTATTTTTGTAAGATGTTCCCTAATTACTGGGTCATATTTGCCCATTAGTTTTATTAACTCCAAAAAGTTTCCAGAATTGCCAGCTAGCCCAGCTTCTTCATTTAAGTTCTCTCGGTGCCCTCGGAATGCAAGATCTTGTTTTGCCAAGAACATGATGCAGTCATAAATTCGTCTCAGTATTTCTTTCCACTTAGCAGTAGCATGTTTTATTTGCAACTGATGTGCATTATCTATTGTAGCATTCAACTGAAGGCGCATAGACAACTCTTTCCATTGTTCAAAGCATCGGGTATGATATGGACTGTTTCATGTTCAGGTACTCTTGGATTCAGTTTCCTCCAGGCAAAAAATCCTTCTTCTTTTCCAAATGCACTGGAGATGTTGTTGAAGAGACGACAGCAAAAGCAATGCAAGCTACATTTTGAAGGTGAGAAGATTAGCCATGACCTTTCAATTTTTTCGCCATTTTCCAAAGTTTTGAAATACCAAACTTTTGACATTGACCTATTGTTTGAATCAGCTGGAAAGGGTCCATTCATGTTTTTCAAATGTGATGGTCCACGTTTAATGAGTTCGATTCTCAAATTGTCCGTCATTGGAACTGGCCAGTTGCCAGAATCGTTAAACAGACTCTGTGGGTGATGGGTGGGTGGGTGACTTTGTGATGTAGATGAGGGTTGATCCTGATTATTTGGGGGTTCACTTGAAGTTGCCGCTTGAACATCTATCTCTAAAGATATAGCACATTGCGGTTGATCTCCTTGCTTCCCAGAAGGCACTGTAGGTGTGTCTGAGAATCCCATTAACTGATGAAATCGCTTAGCAGCACGCTTGCCTTCCTCCTCTTTTTTTTGGCGAAGATTCTTGTATGCAGCACCACTCAGTCTCTGTCGTTTGCTCATGTTTGCTAATTCAGTAGGGTATCTGCAAAATAAAATAACCATTAATTATTAACATCATCAAAGCTCAAAGAATGCAAAGCCTAACGTAAATAATATAGGGAAAGTCTGAAAAATGGGGCTGGCAACCTTTCCGATGTGAAAATTTAACGCAACTATTTGTGGAAATAGTGGCATTGAGGTGGCATATATAGCATTTAATGATGATTTTTCATCAAAACCATGGATATTTTGTACACAAATAACGCGCGACAATGATGAGATATAATTTTTTGGAGGGTTGCATTTTAAAACATAAAAACTCAAAATTTTGCATACTGCGCCCGCCTGACAGTAATTTGCCGTCCCTCGGGAAGTGCCGCTCGGGGCGGTCGCCCCTCTCGCCCCTCCCTTGATACGCCACTGCATCTTTGTAGGACCACAAGTCAAGGCGCTGTTGAATTCAAAGAACCTTGAAGCCAAGATGACTCCGATTGAAAAAGAGGCTTGGTGTGCTTTCCGTGATGTGGTTCGTGGGTTTTTAGGCAACCATAAAGCACCAAACTATAAGGAGTTAGTGTCAAACTTGATTAAGTGCTATGGCAAAATGGGTGCCGTATGTCTTTAAAATTACACTATCTGCATTCACATCTAGACTTTTTTCGTGATAACCTGGGCGATGTGAGTGAAGAACATGGCGAAAGATTCCATCAAGATATTCAAACGATGGAGAAAAGGTACCAGGGCCATTGGGATGCTTCCATGATGGGAGACTACGTATGGTCGCTGATCAGAAAGGATAAGAATGTTCATACGCGGAAGTCGCGTTCTTCAGTGCATTTTTAAGGAACGCACACTGCATAACGAGGCTTGTTATTCTCTTATCGGTTCTCCTCATGATATATATTATATCCTTTGCACCATTTTGGGTTTGTCAAATAATTTTGGCTCAATAAACATTAATTTCCAATAGTGTTTTTATTTTCAGAAAATATTTATGTTAGCCTTCTTCTTTGCCATATGAAAAGGGTGATAACCTATATTTTTGAAACGGTTGATGATAGAGCAAAACCAATATCATTAAATGTCTTGAGTGTTGTATTGATGTTTATGATGGGTGTGCTGTTTAATGTGGTGAATTGTTCCTCTCTCTGTATTTTGAACTGTTCCCAATCAGCTTTCTTGTAATTTCTGTAGTGTAATTTCTGTAAGTGGGGCAGAGTGTAGAACGTGTTGTAATGATGATGGGCAGGTGGTTTGATGAGTTGTTTTTCTGTTCTCCAGTGTGTATGTGTTGCTAGTGAGGGGGAACAGAACGTTATGTCTGGGGAGGAGTTTGAGTATCCTGCTTGATGTGGTATGTGTGTATGTTCTGTATTGTTAAGAATGAAGAGGCTGTTTAGTTGTATGGCTATGTTGGCGCCTCTGGTGTTGCTTTGGTTGTGCAGGTACCAACTAGTGTCTTTAGCGTTGAAGTCTTCTCCTAAGATGACATTAGTGAGAGAGGCCAGATTGTGTAACTGTGGATTGTAATTGGCTGGCACCTGAGGTGAACTATCTGGTGGGATGTAAATGTTGATTAGTGTGGTGTTGTGTTTTGCGCGTGTTTTAATGTTAATTGCCTGTATTTCTATTGTGTTATCTGCTTGGATTGTGTTTGTAATGTTTTGAGTGGCATCGGTGTAGCTAATGCTTTTACGATTTTGACGGATCGCCGTGAAGTGTATTTATATGTTAAAGGAAGCTGTCCTAAAGTACAAGATGTCAAGTAGCAATGTATATTCCTGTTTTTTGGATGCATCAAAAGCATTTGATAGAGTTAACAATCACAAAGTTTTCAAGAAATTCTTGTGTTGAGGGGTACCTAAATAGTACAGGGTGTCCGAGAATTATCTGTACAATTTTTGGCTGTTATTAAAAGTCAACCATGAAGTGTAGAAATTCCCTTGTTGTCTCATTTTACAGAGAATCTCATTAGTTTTTTCTGATACCACGTTTTGACAAGTTTTTTAGAAATGTACGCGGGTGACAGACACTGATGATTAAAAGCAAGAATCACAGCTGCTATTGAGCGAATTGATGTGGATATGCTGCAGCGTACATGGCAACATTTGGAGTATCGATTGGATGTTTTGCGAATCACTAATGGTGCACATATAGAATGTTTGTAACAACGTTACTTTAATAAAAGGAACTTTTGAAAATACAGATTCTAAATAATCTTGTTTAAGAATTTTACGTGTGTTATCAAGAATTTTATTAAAAGATGAAATTGTACAGATAATGTTCGGACACTTTGGAATTTCTAAAAAACTTGTCAAAACTTCTTATCAGAAAAAACTTAATGAGATTCTCTGTAAAATGGGACAACACTGGAATTTCTGCACTTCATGGTTGACTTTTAATAACAGCCAAAAATTGTACAGATAATTCTCGGACACCCTGTATATACTTAGGATACTTGCATTCTGGTATACAGAGCAGACCATGTTTGTAAAGTGGAAAAGTACTGTATTACCAGGTTTCAAGGTAACTAATGGTGTTAGGCAAGGAGGTATATTATCACCTATCTCTTCTGTATATACATGGATGACCTTACCAATGAACTAAAAACTGCACGTACTGGCTGTGTCATTGGAAAGGAAAAAATGAATCATTTAATGTATACTGATGACCTTGTTCTTCTGTCACCCTCTCCCCATGGGCTGAGAGTACTATTAGAGATATGTGAACAATATGATATAGAAAATGACCACCTATAATGGGGCAAAGAGTTGTATTTTGATTTTTAGGTGTAATCTACTGAAACATGTATCATGTGGGTTAGGCCGGGTCGAAAATGGGAAATTTTTTTATTTTTAAAAGTACACTATGTGAGAAGTTTCATTTTATCACCTTAACAAAATATTAAAATATCAAGCATGTGCTACCCTACTACCCCTATCACATGCCCGTCCTCCTTTTTTACCTTCATATTTACATATGTTTAATGTTGTTATATATTACATGATAAGTTGTTTGTTTAATGCTTGATATTTTTATGTTTCAGATAAATAGAAATAATTTTTCAGATAAGTAGAAATAATTTGCATTTGCTTTAATTATAATTTGAATTATCATAAATTAATTATCAGTTACATATAATTTGATTTTACTTCTAGTATAAACTATGACTACAGAAGCAAGTCCTCAAATACAGCCTTTGGATATCCTACGGAATTCCCAGCAGCCATGACTCCTTCTAAAGCAGATGTTGTGAGACACTACCTTTTTGTGCGCCGTCGTGAAGAAACTAAGTCAAAAGGATCAGCAACTGCTAATGATCGTTACAGGGTTGTTGTAAAAGATATTGAAAACTTTGGATGAAATTTTCTTTTCCTACGATTAACACCAAAGGTCAGTCGACTAATAGAAGAAGCCTCAGAATTGAACAAGGTGCCGTTACATCGAAGAAATGAAAGTTTTGCCTTAAAAGTAGCTCAGTATGATGAAATGTTTGATATATCTTCTTGTGAATGTTATGATAAGGGAATTGATAGGAAATCTTGCAGGTGTAAGGATAAAATACCAATGGCAGAATGGGAGTCTTTTGTGGGTCAAAAACAAGGAAAAAATCAGTTAGGACCAATTGATCGCATAGCTAGTTCATCAAAAAAGATATCTTTAGCAAGAGCCCAAGAAGCACAAAACGGTCAACTTAAAGCACAAGAATAAATGACTGAAGCCACCAATGTTTTACCATCGGAACTCATAGAAAATACTGAAGAAGACATGGATGTAGATTCAGAGAGTCAGGATGTAGATTATGAGGCCGATTTAGAATTGACTGAGAATATTCAGAACAGGCACTCCTGTAAAAACCTAGCATTAACAGCAGATCGTTATCGTGTAAGTTGTAGAGCTGCAGCTGCAATAGTCAATGCAGCTTTAAAAGATATGGGCATCCTTAACCACACCAACATGCTTGACAGAAAGAAATTAGGAAGAGAAAGAAATCGCATGAGTGAAACATACTTTTAGATCTAAATCCGAAACTCTGAAGATGGAGTGCCTTGGATTTGATGGAAGGAAAGATAACACTAACTAAAAGTGGAAAGATAAAAGAAGAACACTATGTTATTGTGAGAGAACCTGGAAGCATCTATGTAGACCATGTTACACCAGATAATGGAACTGCTCGCTGCATAGCAGAAGAGTTGATAACTATTATTACAGACTCGAACAGCACAGATACTATCAAAGCTTTACTGTGTGATGGTACTCCTGTAAATACAGGAAAAGTTGGTGGAGCCATAAAACTGGTTGAAATTCATTTTAACAGACCAGTGCAGTGGTTGGTGTTCCTCTTGCGTTTGAATGAGCTGCCTTTTATGCACGTCTACAAAGCCATTGATGGTAAAACAACAGGTCAAATACTTTTGTGGGTTCAATTGGGAATAAACTGAAAACAGATTTAACAAAATTGGAGGTAATCAAATATTCTCACGTAAAGGGAAACATTAAAGAAATTCCAGCAAATGTTGTGAAGGAGCTAAGCAGTGATCAAAGGTATCTCTGTGATATGTGTCTGGCAGTGCAAACTGGAGACACTTCTCAAGATCTGTCCACTCGATCCCCAGGTACCCTTCACCATGCTCGCTGGCTAACTCTAGCCAACAGGGTCCTTCGATTATATATCTCAACGCCAAATCCAGATAAAAACCTTCAAGATATAGTCAAAATTTTTATGCAGTTCTATGCTCCATGGTGGTTTTAGATAAAATCTCATCCTAATGCAACTGATGGTGCATATAACTTTTAGCATTTAATGTGCATACTTCGAAATTTAGATGAACAACATAGATCAATCATCGAACCAGTATTAAAGAATAATGCCTACTTTGCCCACCCAGAAAATATATTCATATCAATGGTAACTGACAAGAGACTAAAAATTAGGGAGCAAGCTATTCAGAAAATTATCTTTTCAAGAACAGGATTTTCAGGTACCAGAAACTTTGAGTTGCCTCGAACCCTCAATTTCCAATCTACTGACTACACCGAGATGATCGATTGGCAAAAAGAGATCATTACTCCTTCACCGCTGCTAAACAATTTTAGCGACAATGAGCTACTACAGGCTCGTTGTAAGCCACTGGAGATAGCTTCTTTTCCATACCACAGTCAAAATGTGGAAAGGGCAGTGAACCTAGTAACAAAGGCATGTCAGGAAAGAATAGGATATGACAACCGTCAAAAGTTTATCTTAAACTCATTAGAATCAAGGCGAAAACTGCCCAAGTTTGAATGGAAGGCCCAATGGTATGAGTAAGAAACATATGAAATAAAATTTCCTGATGATATTGAAAATTTCTTCCCTTTTGATGTGATAAGGAACAATGAAAAAGTGAATTGAATTTTAGCATATTTATTGTACCTCTAATTTTTTCTTCTGAATATATTGTTGTACTTAATTAATTTTCCTAATACTGTACATTATTAAATTAAAATATTATACGTTAATAAAGATTTGTGTCATCAAAAAACCTGAATGTAGAGTAAGTCTCGTACAAATGGAATATTCTTCAATATAGGTCAAAAAGTGAAAAATTGTGCCAGGGGTAGGAGGCTTTAAACAGCGAAAATAATTTATGAGGGGGTTCCTGTGTTCCATTCAAACCCCGCACAATATGTACCTTTTCAATATAAAATTTCGACTTGCCCTAATGTATATGCATAAACACTTACTAGTCAATATTCATGTATTAACAAAGTCTTATTTACAGCAAGTGTAAACTAAATTAGAAAATTAATAAATTTACTACACATTTTTCATGCGAAAAATACTGAGTCAAAAATGATAGTTACATTACTGTGCAGGGGCGTACAAAAGGGGGTGCGACAGAAGCAGTCGCCACCTTCCCTTGAGCCTCGTACCGGTCTAGTGATGTCCTTGCCTCTAGAACTATGTACTAAAGTTTGTACATACAGTTACAAAGATAAGCAAGTTTTGTTTTAGTTTGTATATTTTATTGAAAGAATACATTTTAAATTATTATGAATTTATTCTATATGCATTAATATACAGGGTGGGCCGTAAGTTTCCATACATAGGAAAAATTAAACGTTTGTTTTTATGTTTCAGATACCCTAAGAATATGCGTTTGAGACGTAAGATCTTGTTTACTGATGAAGCAAATTTTTACGTCAATGGAGAGGTTAATCGGCAAAACATACGTTATTGGAGTAATGCTAACCCTAACTGGCTGAGTCCGACGAAGATGCAAGGTGCCGGTAAAGTGATGGTGTGGGCCGGGATATGGGGTGACAGAATTATTGGACCAATTTTTGTCAGTGGAAATCTTAATGCCGAAAGGTATCTTAACATGTTGCAAGAAGAGATTTTCCCATCCCTGCTAAACGAGGAAGGTAACTTCCCAGTTTACTTCCAGCAAGATGGAGCTCCACCTCATTATGGTCTTCACGTGCGTCGGTATTTGGTAGCAGTTTCCGGATGCTTGGATTGGTCGGCGTGGTCCTGTGGAGTGGCCTCCCAGATCCCCAGATCTCACCCCCCTTGATTTCTATCTTTGGGGGCACTTCAAGGCCATGGTGTATCAGGAAAAGATACGAGACATAAATCATCTAAAGGAACGTATCACCAACGCCATTACAAGCATAACGTCAACTGTGCTAATGCGTGTTCATCAACAGTGGGGAACACGTATTGAAATGTGTTTTCAAAACAATGGCAACCATGTAGAGCATATTATATAAATAAAAATGGTTGTCCATAAAAAAATGTTTATTTTTCCTATGTATGGAAACTTACGGCCCACCCTGTATAATAGTAATACTAAATCTGTCATCCCAGGCCAGTGTTACCAGGTAAAAAATTTAAAACCCGCCAAATCATGCTTAAAAACCAGCCCAAGAACAGCCAAAACAAGCTTTCATACTATATATATAATTAATTAAATTGACAATTTTGAACAATCTTATGTGGCAAATAGTACACAGACCAGGACTTCAAATTCTGGTGTCCCAAGTGCATCTAGTGATTATGCAGCATCAGCAAGCAGTTCGTCAAACCTTGGTAAGTAACATTCATGAAGCATCTGAGATGCACCACATTATATATATATATATATTAGTGATGTAGGTCACATCCGCATCCGCATCCGCATCCGCGGAACATCCGCACATTTTCTCGCATCCGCATCCGCACCCGCATCCGCACTTTGGACTGCGGATGTCGTGCGGATGTGGACCGTTGAGATAAAATGTCATTAATAAGCGGAAATTATCAAATTCTACTCTATTAATAGAACTAGTTCATTGTGCGCAAAAGTGATGCAAGCGACAAGACGAGAGGCTGTTCTTGTATGAAGTTACTCTCTTGCAACGTACTTAGATCCACGTTACAAAGCTAAGTTATTTTCACCTAGTACATTAGAACGAGTTAAATCATCACTTGGCAAAGCAGTTGAAGAGCTTCAATCTCTTGAATCTGTCGCTTCGCCACCCACCAAAAGAATAAAAGTTTCAGTGACAGAACCAACACCTTCAACAAGCAAATCTATCACAGAATCTGTCTCTCAGTTTCTTGAGTCAAGCAGCAATGACGAGACCTACGCGATGTCAAAAGATGTAGTAAAAATGATCGAGAGCTATCACCAAGAAAAACGCCTGGCTGCATGTGACAATCCTATTAGTTGGTGGAAAAATACGCAGAATATCTATCCATACTTGAGTAAACTTGCAAGGAAACATTTAGCCTGTCCTCCAACAAACGTACCAAGCGAGAGATTATTTAGCAGTGCTGGATTAATATATGATGAAAAGAGAAACAGACTGGCAGCAGAAAAGGCAGAAAAATTAATGTTCCTTAATCATAACCTTCCTATAATTAAGTTTGAACATTAAACGATGAACATCTTAGTTTACTTTATTTTAATTACTCATTTATAAATATGCCTAATAAAACTTTAAACTTAATATAAATAGTTATCAAGCTAATTAAAGATCTCTTTCTATAAGGGTGGAGGTTGGGGAAAGAGGTCGGTGGGGTGCATTTGAGTTGGGTTCACGTCCCGCATCCTGGTAACACAATTATGGTTTCTAATTGTGGCTGAAACTCAACAAAATATAACGAATTTATTTGCAGACGAATTCACTAATTGATTTCTATATTAGTAGATGCTTGATATTATTTTATATGTTCAGAGAAAAGTACAGCAATTATTGTACAATTAATCATTATTATACTACATTATAGCTACAGCTCTCTCTATATAATAACTTATTATATACGTTAAACACAACAAATCTCGAATATATCCTAAAAAATAACGAAAATGTAGACATCCGCATCCGCATCCGCATCCGCGGATGTTGAAATCAAACATCCTCATCCGCATCCGCATCCGCGGATGTGAAAAAAATGACATCCGCTACATCACTAATATATATATATATATATATATATATATATATATATAAGTTATATACACAGTATTATGTACACTATATGGTCCTTTTTGCCGCAAATTGTATGCGGCATATATTTTATTCATCTGAGAAGTGAAAATGAAGAATGAAAATTGTAAGGACCCCTACTCAGGGCCGTTTCCTCCAATAGGCGAAGTGACGACTGCCTAGGGTCCCGCTTCAAAAAAGTGTAGGAGGCAAAATTTCTGAAAGATACGATAGGGATTGAATTCCAAACAATCTTTGTATTTATTGAGCGAAATGTTCTTAAAAATGTAAAATGTTTTTGTTCTAAGTGTACAGTGTTAATTATGTTTAAAAATTACAATAAAAGAAACACTAACTTTCAATGAAAATTTTCATTTTGGCAATGCAAATTTGGCTTATTGTGCAGTGCTAGTTTTTGGCATATTCTTTAAAATAAATGAAGAGTTAGTAACCATTTCGCTTTCTGTCCTATTTATGCCTCTCTCTCTCTCTCTCTCTCTCTCTCACACACACTCTCACACACACACACACACATATATATATATATATATATATATATATATATATATGCAAAAAACCCAGCATCATTGCGCTGCCTCATGGATAGAAAAGTTAAGGACTTTGTGCATGGCATGTGGCCCTTGTGGGGCTTTTCATATATATATATATATATATATATATATATATATATATATATATATATATATATATGATGAATAAAACCACGAAGGGAAAAGAAACACAAAGTGGTGCTCAAGCGCTTTCGTCTAATGACATCCTCAGGAACACTAGAGTGAAAGGAGAGTTGAAGCAATATATAGGTTAC